>JXPL01065637.1:0-13558 GCA_001015235.1 Sphyracephala brevicornis | reverse complement strand
ATTGTGCGAGATTAATTATAAGAGCGGAAAATATCTTGGCAATCATTAAAACTCGAAAAAATATTTTCCCCGGCGAAAGCAAAGAATTTTATTAATTACTTTATTTTTATTTTTTTTTTTTCATATTCATGTTTTTATTTTTATTTATGTCTTTGCATATTTTTTGGTATTTTTTCAACAATATTGTTTTTCAAAAAATTTGCAGCTACAAAAATTATTGGAAAGTTACGTAAAAATTTGTACATTTGAATTGCAAATGGAATATATTAAATGGAAAATACATATTTCATTTGTACAGCACAATTGTTTGGCATTTAAAAATAAATATGTGCTTAATACAAATTTATATTTTGTTAATAGTTTTACAACATTTCAACATTTCAGTTTATATAAATTAATGCAAACAAATTTAATATTTTTTACACTACTGTGTTTGTTTCATATTAAGAGTTCATAAAATTTTAAGTTTTATAAATTTGTTCATCATTTGGAATTTTATTATTAGTGACTACCTCGTTTTCAAAATGCTTTTATTTTTAATATATTTGTAATGAAAATGTAGCATTGCTGTTATTTGTACTCATATATTACGAGTATTTTTGAAAGTACAAAGTCAGTTCATTAAATATTATTATTCTTTTGGTAAACGTCATTCACTTAAGTCAGTTCCGAAAATCGTCTCATTACTCTTGGCGCACGTTTCTATCTAGACGCATCTATTATTAAAAATATTTCAGAAACTCAGTCCAACATGTAAGTCGGCCGCATATCAACATATATACATACATTGTACATACATATGTAATATATATGTAAAATATATATATTATATATGCAAAATTCGTACATATATTGCAAAAAAAACTTCTAGACATTTTGATCAAAAACGCTGCGTTTCATCGAGTGAAAAAAAATTATTAAAAATATGTTTATGTATATATATATATATGGATATTAACCTGGCGGTAAAAACCTTTAATCACATTATACCTACCTAACTACATTATACCACAGGTTCTGTCAATTCATATTAAAAATATATTAAGAATAAAATATATAAAAATGCGATTTTAACTAGGCGTATTTTTCTATCATTTCTCCTTTCTCAAGCCATATTCAATATTTAAATTGTTTTACAAAATTTCATATTATTTATTTAAAATTTAATGAAACCTCATTTTCATATTAATCATCATTTCGAATTGCTTTTCATCCACCATTATTACTTAGTAGTACTGCCATTATCATTTTATATGTTAATTAATAAAAATAAATGATTTAATTCGAGTTTTTATGGTATTATAAATATATGATATTTGATTTTAGTTCTTAAAAGATACAACAAATAAATATTGAGACAACTCATTATTACTATAATATACTTTCATAATGTTAAGTTCGATAATGCGATATTCATAAATATTTGTATTGACTAATCAAAACTAAAAACACTTGTAATATTTGGTTTTTGCTTCAAACTTGTTTCAATTTCGTTCATTGGAGCTACAATATTTCGAATCTTTGTTAATTTCATTTTTGAAATATTAAAACTTTTAAATTATTAAAGTTATAACCAAATTAAAAACAAACAAAAAATACTTGACAAAATCAATATAAAATTGAAATAAATAGTTTAACGTTGATACATCCTTTTTTGTTAAAATATTGAGAGTAACAAAAACAACACAGCAAGTGAGGCAAGCACTTCAACTAAGTTTATAAACTAATTTTAAATAAAAATTTCATAAAATTACATAGTATGTATATTGCATAGAAATATTAAAGAAACAATTAAACTTTCTAAGAATTGCATTCAAAATATTTGCTCACAATTTTGGATTTTATTTAATTTAATTTTATTTCAAAAATTTTAAACTTATGCACAATAAATAATATTTAAGCAATATTTTGCACACAACACACAAATTCCCAAAATGTATAAACTGCTTTCATTACAATATTATTTTAATTTCATTTAATTTCATTCAATTTAAATAAGTTTAATTATTTCCAAATTGTTTAATTTGCGCAAATATTTTCAACACAATTTCCAGCTATTTAGGATTCAACCACACTACACATTAAATTCAATGAAATAAGTTTTTTGTTTTTATATTTCAACTGGGATTTTTAATAATGTATTTTAAATGCATCCTTTGTTATATTTCATAATTATTAATTGTTTAAAGTTTTTATTATTTTGTATTATTTGAACTTTTAAATAACGCTTACCGATACGGTATACGACGTAGTCACTGGCCTGGTGGAGTAGGACCTGCGAGTAGTAAATCCGCTTTCGTAAACCATTTTCGTTCGTTTGTATTAATTAATTTATTAAATTAACAAAAAAATTTTTTTAAATATGAATGTAAATTCAATTTTATATCCACTCTAGTAAATTTAGGATTTTTGCTGTGGTTCGCCTCGTGTGTTCACTTAACGCCCGTTCGAGATCTTCTGATATCTGTGATTTCTGCACAGCCAATTTAATTTTCATTTCTGAAATTTTGACTCTCTCAAAACCAAAATATATTTTTGGAATGACAAATACATACGCAAAATTAATACCTATATCTATAATCTATATACATATTTTACTTTTTACTTCTTGTTTTGTTTTGTTGTTTTTTTTAAATATTGTATGTATATAACGCCTAATGGCATAATAAGTTGGAAAAACAAAATCGTAAAAAAAAGCTATACGTTCTTAACCCACGATGCAACTACAGACACAGATAAAGATACAGATACAGATACGAATGCAATGTACGAGTATACGAGTGTGTGCGATTTCAAATCAAAATTCTGTAAGTAGTGAGCTGCTATATTCTATTTTTTATTTATTTTATATTTCAGATACAAGCATACGTACGTAAATTATGTTTCATATCCGATAATATAAATGGTTTTTCTCTTCTTGATAGAAGCGTAGGCTTTATAGAATAATTCTACAAGTACATTTTAATATATTTTGGCCGAATCAGCGCTCTGTGGTTACAAATGGTTCCCCGCATTTATTTTTAATTTTCATGTTTCACTGAAAATCCGTTGGAAGGCAATATACATATTTTCATAATTTAATTTTAGCAGCAAAATGTTTTGTTCATCTTCTTATTTATGAATACAACAGTTCATACAATTAATATATTATTTTCTAACATACTTTAATACGTCGTTTTTTATTCAAAGACAAATCCATTTCAATGATCTTGAAATATTCCACGCCCATTCAAATGCCGTAAATGTCAAACAAGTGCAAAATAAAATCATAAATATTAATTAAGTTATTTTCAGTTTGCACTCATAAATGATGTCTACGTATATTAATATTAATATGTATTAATGAATTATATTCTCTTCAATTGATTGTTTCAAAAAATGTTTATTTGTATTTTATAATTATGACAATTCACTATTTAATTTATTTATTTGAGGTAGGAAGTTTCTACTAGGAGCGTTCACTTAGTTAAACTACATTTAGGACCTGACAGCAATCTGGAAAAGCGATGACAATGTTGGATGTCTTCTTAAAGTTACTGAAATGTGAAATCAAAAACATTCGCTGAGATTTGAATTCTTATTGAAGAAATTGGGATTGACACTGACGAAAATTTTGAAAGTTAGAAGACGAGGGTATTACAAGAAACATGAAAGCGTATATTTTGAAATTCAAATATTGCAAACACAGGACAAGATAGATAATCCNTCTACTAGGAGCGTTCACTTAGTTAAACTACAATTAGGGCCTGACACNGCATAAATATTGCTATTGCTATTGCTTCGAATATTGCTATCTAACTGAACATTATATAGCAAGGATTTTATATATACATCGCCTTGGAAAATACAGTTCTGACCCTTTGACAACAGTGATGTGTTACGTACAGCTGTCGCATGCTACATTTAGTTTCAGTATTGTCATTTTTTTGTATTCGCCTATTCGCAGAACCGTGTCTACGCCATCAATATATGCACGTCATTATACGCCGAGTCATCGAAGATTATCTCAAGGAAATCGACTGGTGCTAGTTGACTCGTGGCGACTGTTTGTCTGAGATTATATTTCAAACCTCAAAACATATTCCAAGTAATGCATATTAGCGGGTGAGTAACTTTTAATAGTCCTTGACATAGGCTCGTACATAATTCTTCATATATTTAACACATATGTATATATCTTTCAAATTCATATATTATTCAATCATATATTCAATATTGCAATCGGTCCTTGTACAATATTTTAAATTTTTTAATAAAGTAATATACTTAATTTCTATTTTAAGATAGATTAAAAATAAATTTTTAATTTAAAAAACTATGTATGTATTTATGTATAAGTATAAGCACTTCGCTATCTCAAACCTTATGAAACCAAGATTTTTGTTAATCACATTTATAATTTTATTTAAATTAATAAAAGAAAATAAACGTAAATTAATTCAAATATTTATGAATAATGTTTCAGCTAAATGATAAAAAATATAAACATACGTACTCTGAAAAAATACTGAAACTAAAAATATTATTAACATGTATTCTTAATGCAAACATTTAAATCATAATTTTTTTTTTATATAATTTTATTTTTTATTTTATTATTTTTTCCTTTACATTGTTTTCAGGACCGTGTGTCAAGATTGTCATTACGACTATATTCCATTTGGTTCAGATTGCTCGAAGATCATACAAAACTGTGTTCCATTTTTCTGCCAAGCAATAATGCTTTTGAAATATGCATTTCCATCAAATATCCAAATTTATAAGTTGGCTTGAAAATGAAATTATATGTAAATATTTTATAATTTAAACGAATTAATTTTAAAAAAAAATTTTTGTGTCCATTTTTACATTTATTTTTGACAGTTTTGTAGCTGCTTTTGATTATAAAAAATTTATTTTAGCCAAATATTTATAACTTAACAATATGTTTTCCACAAAAGATCTAATTCCAAAGTCGGGGGCTTTAAAAAAAACTCAGAAGGAACAAATATTTCGTAATGCTGGTGGGTTAAAAATATTTTTTAATTAAAGAACAGCATATCAGCGAAAGTAAAATATTGCATTATCCATTAACAGATAAGAAAAATTCACTCTTAGAACAAAAACGACACAATGAGAGAAAGGACCTTCAACTTACATTCAGTCGGCAAGCTGATTTAAAGCATGTGTTTTCAAAAGAAAATAGAAGCGTTGAGGTTCCATTACTTTTCAATATGCCACGTAGAAATCTAGTTTCTTCGTTTGCTGCAACTGATTCGTTCACTAAACCGGCCAAAAGAAATTCATCGGAAAATGCACATTCATCCTTTAATGATCTCAATATGACGGAAGATGATTGGAACGAAGATGATTGGGACGGAGATGAAGATGATTTGAGCAGAGAAAATTTACAAACGTCTGTAAAAAAAAATAGCACCGTCTTGGCACTAACTCAATCTGGGAATGCTAAAGACTTTCATAGAAAATTTCGAGATCGCTTAAATCAACCGAAATTAAGCTTGGCTGCAGCGGAAGACATTGGAAATGAACATTGCTATTTTAATAATAAAAAATCGTTTGTGGATCTACAAAAAATGATGCAACAATCCATGAAAAAAGGAGATTTTTTAAAACCTCAGGAAGCACAGAATACTAAGGACTGTAAAAACAAATATCTTGTACAATCGTACGAGCAAAACCCTTTGCTGCCGCTTCAAACAGATTATGTAGAAGAATATGAAAACAAACTGAACGAACGTGGAAGAGTACAAAATTCGGTTTTTGGCAGAAACGTTAATCTAAGGTATCCAAAAGTCTTGAATATGCCCCCTACAAACGAGTTTTCTTCATTTGAAAGAAATCAGTCACGTTTCGAAACGAAAGAAGTCAGCGAAGCTTCTGGCGATATAAATAAATCTTCCGATCAGGAAATAGTGAGAGACATGATGGCTCAACTAAAAAGCAAATTGAAAATCAAAAGCTTTGCGGATGCGTTAAATAATAACAAACCTTCTTATCCGGAAGAAAATGAATCACCTTTTGATGAACTCCAAAACACTGGCGCTAAGGAACGTAATCAGACAGAAATCGATGATTTGGTAGATAAGATAAATTCATATTCAAAGGCTACTAAAATTTTAGAAACCACATCGCCTGAAGTGAAAAAATGTTCAGCACAAAACTCGAATTCTAAACAAAGCAGTAATTCGGCAATGGAAAACAAAATAGATGAATTACTTGCAAATTTAGCTGAATACTCATCCAAGTCGCGCAAAAAAGTTGATGAGATCAATGCGTTTATTAATCAAACAAAGCAAAATTTAGAAGAAACAATGGGCGAGCATATCAAAAATCGTGAAACTCTTTTAAACAATCTGAAGAAAAGGTTTTCCGGGAAACTACAGGACATAAGCGAAACATGCAAGAAATTGGAGCAAAATGAATATTCTGAGAAGTGAAATGCGGTGCTTACAACATAAAATAAATATATTACTTATTGTTACAAATTTCAAACGTCAACATATTTTAGAGAATTTGTTTAATAAATGCATTAATATGTAATTTTGTGTACGCTTTTCTGACTACCTTCATTTATATTTTCACAATCCAAAATTTCAGAAACATTTACATTCTGTACATGGCACTCACCATAGTTTTCTAAATATGCTGAATCAGTTGAGAGAAAATGAATGTGTGAAAAATTCTTTGAAATTATAAATTTTTAATTATTATAATATATTTCGTATTTTCTAAAATTGAAATTATTCCAGCAAATATTTATAGAACGTAGGGACTTGGGCATGTTCCAAGATATCCACACGAAGTCAGGACACCAATAACCTTCAAAGAGGACTTAGCCTGCAGGCTAGAGGACGCAGCGACCAAGTAGATCAGATGATAAATAATCGACATAATTTACAATAGCATGATTCTAGAAAGAATAAAGAATTCTGTAGCTGTTTGCCGAAAGCTTACAATTTAATTACTGGATATGAACAAAACGTTATGTGGACAAAAAAATTAATGCAAATCTGAGAGTTCTCTGAAGGAATTTCGTTTTATATTTATTTTTATTGATATTTTTTTACTGTTTGATAAAACATGTCTACTGTGTCTTATGTATATACTACATATATATGTGTACTGTTTTATACAGCAATTAAGACGAATTTTCTATTTCTGTTCACACAATAAATATTTGCTGAACTGTTAACCTTCTGCGAATGGCCATGAATGTGCATGGTCGGTCAATACAAGGACGTGAATTAAATATAAAAAAAAACAAATCAGAAAAATCATAATCATTTCAAGAACAACATGGTCAGGTTAACTGTCAGTTGTTGCTGCCAATTGGCAATGCTGGAAAATAAATTTAATTGACAATGACAACAGCAAAATTTCCAAATCTTATAGCTCGTGTTGTTGTATAGTTGCGAACGAGAGACTGCAAGTATTGAGACAAGCGCTGTTAAATGTAAGAACTGAAACACATTTGGTAAACAATACGTTTTTGAGTTTATTAAAATTAAATTATAAAAATATATTAATGCATTAAAAGGAATTTGAAATTTTGGCCTTCACAACTTGACGAAGCACTGGATATTAATATAAAAATATTCCCGAGCATTTTATGAATAGAATCTAGTAATTGCAAGTACAGCGACTAGGCAGTATACAGGGTGTATAGCAAACGCACTCCTTGCTACAAATCTTCTTATTTCTATACCTAAAAATAGTAAAAAAGAGAAATGTAAAAGGTTAACGAAAATAAAATAAATCATGTTTCTGCAGCGCTAATACGTACAGATCTCGTTCTTCCATATCTGCCCGCAAGACGTCGCTGGGTTTGGTTTCATCCATACGACTTGGTTTCGTACATCTTCTATTGAGCATTGATCGACCATCGCATGATTTGGATTTTAAGTTTTTATAAAAAGATTTTGATTGAACATTTTTTTTTTGTTTGCGAGGAGACCCTCCTGCAAAATTTCCAACAACACTTCCAGAAAATCTTCTGCCATTCAATTCTTTCTGTTTTTTCCTTTGAGCCATTGTTATTTCTTCGCCTCTTCTAACCTTGCCACGCAAATCAGTAATAATTGGAATCGCATCAATAGCATCTCTGACTGAACTTTTACCTCTAGATTTAATGTTTTCTTCTCTATCATAATCTGCTTTCTGCTTCTTCTGTCTGCTCTTTTCACTAGCATTGGCCTCTGAATCATTTAGTTGTTTTTTCTGAATCGATTTACTCTTTTGATCAGATTTGGATTGCCTTCCTTTGCCGTCGTTTTCGTCTTCCTTATAATCCAAATTAGTTTGCTTCTTGTTTGATTTAAGTTTTTGGTTAGAACTAGCTAGTACTTTTGCATCATTGGCGGTACTATCCGTGCGTTTTTGATTAGGATCCCCTTTTGCATTTTTTTTAACATTATTGTCCTCATTAGCAGCCTTATCTATTTGCTTACTGGTCCTCATTTTGCCTTTCTGATTAGGATCCGCTCTCTGTTTCACTTTTCCCATGTCATCATTATTTTTATCTACAAAGTCTTCATCACCGCGCTTCTTCTGAGACTGTTTTTGCTTTTGATTTGGACTGGTTTGCTGCTTGGATTTCGCTTGAGCGAGTTCATCGGTTTGAATTGAATTAGGGATTGGCTTCATTTTTCCAAATTTGTCAATTGATTTGCGTTGATTATTTTTCAATCCTTTTTCTGTGCGTGTTTTATTCTCCAGATTATAGTTTTCTAAAGACTTACGAGCTTGACGATTGCCTCCTAATTGTGAGCCCCTTTTACCTTGTGTGTCACGCATATCAGTATCCAACTTACTACCACTGGCACGCTTTTTACGACGATTTACGTCCGTTTGGAAGCCCGCTTTATTCGCTTCATTCAAGCCGCTAGGCCGGGAACGAACTGGTGTATTTGGTCTGCTGTCAGGTAACATGCCAGGCTGATTCTTATATCCATTATCTAATGTAAATGACATTATTAAAAACAAAATTCAGTTTTTGAACACATCAATTGGCTTACCTTTCTCTGGCTTGGATGAAGAACGATGTATTCTAAGATTAATGCTGTTTCCACCACCAAACACCGAATATTTTTCCCTGCACTGCTCCTTTTCGTAGTCCTTAAATATTTGTGTACAAATATTCTTTAGAAATGCATAAGTACGGTCCTTAGAGCAGTTGCTCATGCAGCACTGACACAAATGCGGGCAGCATGAACCAGTCTCGTAATGCGGCGTTACACATCTTGAATGACTAACAGTACAGGATAATCAATATATGCATTTTGACTCAACTTAAATCTTATTTCTTACAGCGGAACTTAGCACTTACCTCGATTCCCGAATGACACATGGATCTGAATTATTTACCATTTTCCATAAAAAGCATACTCTTCAAGATATTACTAAAATTTAATCAAATTTAATTTCGTAGCTCATAACATATTGAAAAATTTTATACCATTCAAATGTCAAATCAAGAAACTAGCAATTGCATATCTATTGCATAGCCTTCTTATTTGTTTCAGATATATTTTTGGATTATTTGAAAAAGCTTGCTGCTATTCTTACTGGTTTTGATTTTGGTCTAAGATTTTGACCTTTCTTATCTTGAAAGCCTGCACTTTCATTTAAATATCTATTATAATACGAAGATCTCATGGTGTCGATGGGCTCCTAATGCAGTTTACGATTTCAATTATAATAAATAGCATAGTTATTTTGATAAGCCGTTATTTTGACAATTATCAGCAGTTTAGTAGTAGTTAACCATGTTGAAGGATTCAGTGTAAATAGATTACCTCTATCAAATCGAAATTTAACAACTTGCAGTCTTTAGATATATGTATTTAATTATCATTGATACATTTATATTTTTTAAGTTATATTTGTTTTTATTGCAATCTGTCCACTAGGTCACTCAATAATATTTAATGCTAATACACTCTTGAATTAATAATATCTTAAGCAGACTGTACCCAGTAATATATTCGTGAATGATATATTTTAAGTAATAATATTAATGCAGCATTGTTATTGCTTTTAGCACTAATAAATATCCATAAAAGTGATTAATTAAACCCCCTACTCAAATGGTATTTATGAACTCGACCAACTTCAGTTGCATATAAATAAGAATTTAATAGACATTAATTAAGGAATTGGCCTTAACAGTAAATAAATTATTATTAAATTTTAACTAAAATATAATTTAATCTGTTTCATTTGAACTTCATACTTGAAGCACTGTTAATATAAACAAAGTTGATTTTTATGTGGGTTAATGTTCCAAAATGATATTACTAATAAGCATTCTGCGTTCACTTGAAATAATTAGAGATTACGTCTTATAAGCAAATGAGTTTGTATTTTATCAACTGCATCTTTGTATCTTTGTAAGTCATCTGAATTTTTTAATATTTTCCATCTCGAATGCACATTAATCATTACCGAATGTTACGTTTTATTTTGAAATTTAATTAATTCAATGACAAATTAAAATATAATTAATAATGCAATCAAATTTAAAATATAAACATATATATATAATATATATATAAAAAAATGAAACGAAAAATTTCTTGATGATTTTGTTATGTTGTGTCTTAAAGAAAATAATGAAGGAAAGTCGCAGGAACACAAGGTTTCCATTTTGATTTTATCAAAACAGTTTTGAATGAAATGATTACAGATGACCACATTTAATAATTGATGCCTCCTAAGTACGTTCCAAAAAGTAAATCGATCAACGAATTCTCAAGGATTCTTATATTATAATTATCAACAACATTTCTGTTTAATGGTAACCTCACCGATATGATTAGTTCAGTTCGATTTAATAGATCGACAAAATAAGCATCCATAGGACATTTGTTCTTTGACACTTTTTCCCTTAAAAAAACTGCTATATTTATTCCAACATGGATGTGAAGATTAATTGTACACCATAGAAGCTTCTGATCCTTTTTTATTTCGTTACAAATAAAAAATGTGAAAAACCATTTAATAGTGGTTAGTATTAAACCTAAAAACAAATATAACAGTTCAAAACTGAAAATGAGGAAGCGTAGCCAATAGTTATGTTAAATAAAATGTGGAAGGGAAAGCGCACGAAAAATTAAATACCTTAGGCGTGTTGCTGAACGGGACAATGACAAAAGCATACAAAGCGAGATCAGAAGAAAAGGAAAAACTCATCTAAACAACAAACCACATACTTAACCAGGTGCCAACTAATAGCACTGAAAAATCGATTAGTGCACTGAGTGTTTTCTTCACGACGGTTAAGTCCTGCGGTATTAAAACTTACATTAATGCAAATCGCCTTGATCGGAATCGCTTTTGAAAACTGTGGTTTCATCCACTCATTTTTACTACAAAAGAAGAAGAATACTGTGCCAATCAGCTCAGACAAAGAACCATAGACCAAAGAAGGACTGTTACGCTAATTATGGAACAAATTCAGACAAAACGAAAAAAAAATTTAATACGATACGATATTTATATTATTCAGTCAGAACCGAATTACGGCAATCAAATGCAAGACTTTGGTGAACTGTATTCGTTATATTCTTCTGAAATGAGATGAAAAAGAAATAGAAATAAAAATATATTTTTTATTGAATCTACCATTTCTTTCCTGGTATGAACCGAGCTGAACTCAAGATGAAAATCNGAATCTACCATTTCTTTCCTGGTATGAACCGAACTGAACTCAGGATGAAAATCGTTTGAATGTAAGACGTGTGTGAAGGCGTAAATTTCAGAAAATCAAATCGTAATGAAAAGTNTGAACTCAAGATGAAAATCGTTTGAATGTAAGACGTGTGTGAAGGCGTAAATTTCAGAAAATCAAATCGTAACTAACTTTTCATAGCGTAATTTTTCATCAAAAGTGAATTTTTCACTTACGATTTTACGAAAGTGAGTGAATGAAAATCACGAAATCATTTTAGTCGCGGTGTAAACGCAATATTCAGTGACTTCATAACGAAATTATTCACTTCGCTAGTTCGAATGATTGAAGCCAAAGACACCGAAAACGTAAGCCACAAGCTCAGACTATGCAGAGGCTTAGATGGAGACAGTGGTGCTGGCGGTGGCGGAGTCAGAGGCAACAAGAAGACATGTCCACAGCGCAGTTTTACTGGGATTTGACGCTCTACTCACAATCAACTACTTATAATTTGACGACACACATGCGTGGTTTTGCCATTTACCGGAGAGGTAAGTAGTCGAGTTCGCTCGCTATTTATTATAAAATCCTGCATATTATTAGGTAATTTTGCAATTTGACTATAATTTGACGTAAGTTGTTTTATTTAATTCATTTACTAATTTTTTCTTCTTCTTAAATAATTGGTTTTAGCATGAAATATTATTTATTGTGTGCTGCTATGTAATTGGTTACCTCCATGTAATGTTGGATTTGGTAGAATGACTTCCTCAAGGCATGGCTTAAATACAAAATAATTGGAGTTTTTGTCTTTTATGTGCTTGCATTGACTGGTAAAATATTTGAAATCCAATGTGTCGGTTCCAAACAGTTGACAATTCGTAATTGGTATTAACTGCAACGTTTAAATAAATCGTAAATGGTTTCTTGTAATTATCTAAAAACTTTTTGGAGCTGAAGCGCACTTCGTATAAAAGGTTTGGCAGTTTTCAAATTGTGTCAGTTTGGATTTTTATAGTGAAGAAAACGTGTTGTTTCGTCTTTTCCTAAGTGATTGAGGCATTTCAGTGGTTTCAATATTTAATTAAATTTAATTCAAACCATATAAAATAATATACATATAATAAAAAAGTGTTTATAGCAATATTGAATATGAATACTACACACATTAAATGGATGATCCTTATTTTGAGCGCAGTCCTTTTTGAAAGTGTTTTGTCTGTGCCCAAGTATGATGGGAATACAAAGTGAGTTCAGAAAAATTAAGCACATTCGGATATAAAAAGTTTAATTTAACAAAATTTTAATAGTAATGTTTATTACTTACTGTATAAATTCAAAACCTTTAATTTTAAAATATGACTAAAGTTTCATTTAGATGTAAAATTACGTAAAACTCAAACTTCTACAATTATCCGAAAATAATTTGCCTTCACAGAAGACTTCTACAGGTATTAAAAATATTTAATTGTCTTTTTTGCTATCACCATCATTGCTGACTCGACGATCCCGTTTGAACCTTGGCCTACCTTACTGATTGCATACAAAATACATCTTCAAACCATGCATTAGCACCCAAAGTTCTAAAAAGTGTTTGCATCATCATCTACTGTATTGACCCATTTTCTTTTTGGTCGTTCACGATTTTTAGAATTGATTTTTGCCACCGCATTGTCCATTCGCAGTATATGCCCAGCTCATCTTCCCCGTTGCAATTTGAAATAGTCTCACATTTGTAATAGTTTTCGATACAAAAATGTCAATCAGTTGCATTCCTCAATGCGTTAAATAATAAAAACACTGCTGGATGTAGCTGGTATCTTAAAAGAACTGTACGTTGTTCATACGAAAGGAAGATTATGAAAGTTGAACTACACCAACCCGACTGCC
>JXPL01065553.1:10054-20747 GCA_001015235.1 Sphyracephala brevicornis | reverse complement strand
TTATTTTTTGAGTAGTTTTTTGTAGAATTTTTTTTCTAGTACACTTCAAAATCTTCTATTGAATTTACTTTTTTGATTTGCGCATCGGTTCAGGCCATTTCGACGCGGCGCTGTCACCAACACCTTTGACTAAATTAATAATAAATTTAATTATATAAAACTAAAAAATTCATTTATACTTATATTGTTTTAGCCACTTGCATTATTGGTATTTACGTTTTTTCCTTCTGTTTTTTTTTTTAATTTTTTCAATTGCACAATCTAAATAACACGTCTGACCTCTAATCAGTTAGAGAGCGAAATGAAAAATATATATACAATTGATAGGCATTTTAAAATTTCCAATTTTATCGCTTTATAATAATATCATTCGTTACTAATACTGGTTACTTGAGCCTAATATTTAAATTAATAATTAAGTGTCTACTACATATTTTTGAGCTGCTCGTCAACACTTATTTGAGAAAAATGCCACACTGCCATATTTGTATTGCTGCCATGGTAGTTGAGAATTAGTTATAAGCAGCAGTCGCGCAACACTGACGTGACAGCGAGCTCGTTTTGTTGGGAAATTAGGCACGAGATTATCGCTCATATACCTTTTTTTTATATATATTTTAATGGAATATTAGATATTAAGCTCATCGTATTTTACTGAATTTTATATAAATATTGGGATTATGCACACAAGCTGATACATAAAGGATAAATAACCGTGAAGTTGCAGGAAGCATATAAATGGAACAAATACAAAGAACCAACCATACCTCGAAGTTGTTCGTCTGCACTGCCGTCGATTTTAAAGATGAATTAGAAGAGGTAAGTTAACTTATTTGCTTTTAAAATAAATGAAATAATTGTCTTTCTTTGTAGCACGCAAGCATTAACAAAAATCGTTATTGTTTATATTATTATTATTTGTTTTATGTTGCATAATTAAAATAATTCATTAAATTGTACAGCTGCATTATTGCCTCTACCTGTGAGAGTTTGCCAAATAGGGTCAGTGTACCAATTTTGTTAGTGCATATAACCATTTCTAAACTAATGTTTACATATATTACACGAAAATGTTATGATTTTGTTTCAACAATCTTATAAATATAGGCGGGCATTATAAAAGTTTCAAAGAGAACAAGTGTTCAAACGTTTAAAGTTTGCTTCAAAACAAACATCAGTTTCCCATTTATTTTCATAATTCAAGCGGTGCGTTGGATGCGTTTGAAATGAAAAGTTTTCTGCACAAAAACCGGCCCAGAAACAAAAAGTGTTTGAATTTATAATCCGCCGTACTAAGAGTAATAAAACAAACCAATTTTAAATATATTTGTTTCACCATTCAACTTTTTGTAAAAAACAATTTTTTTAATTAACGGCTCAATAATGTCTGCCTTTTTCCCGCTTTTTTCAAATTCAGAGAAAGGCTCTCTTTTCGAGGTTTGCTTTCAATTGGATTATGTATTTGTTTCCACACAAACGGAGCACATTCTTTTAACGTTATATATGATTTTATTATATATTAACATATAGATTTAAATTTGGCACTCGAAAGTAATTGAACCATGTAGAAAAAATGCTTTTATTCCAATTTTTAATACAAATAATATAATATATCCATTATTTTGTTGAATAATTAACCGGCAATTTTTTAGTACTTGTTACACTAATTATTACACATTTATACCACACGCACATGAATTTTGTTCTTTTTGTTTTTTTTTTAATAAATTGTTACCAAGGTTTTTATATATTTTTGTAAAACATATTTAGGTCTACGTATATCCTGGCGCTTAATGGGTGTGCTTTCAACTAATAATATTATTTGGCTTAGATACAGCTTATGAATATGTATAAAACTATATTTGGTTTCGTATGCACTAGAAATAATCCAAAATTTTATATAGCAATACTAGAGTTAAATTGATTTACCAAATGTTAGCTTAAGTGATAAAAAACAAATAAACCACAAGAAAACCTGCAACCAACTTGCTAATAAATAATAAACGAAATGCATTTGTTAAAAAAAACAACAGATTCTCTTCGATTCTGTTTTATTGATAAAATCAAAACCAAAATGAGAAAAGAGTATTAATATCTTGCAAATGCTGTTAAATTTTATGAGTTTCGCTATTTTAAACTGAATACTAAAAGTTTTAAATATCATTTAATTTTAAATTAAAATTAAATTTATTTAATCGTTGTTTTCTTGTGAGAAAAGTGCGTTTTTTAATAAGTAAAATAAACACGCGCATATGTACTTCAAATATGGTAGTTCAAAATTGAATTGTAATTTAAGTTTGTAAAGTAATAATAGCGAAGGTTTTAAATATGTGTATATATTAAACGTTGTTAACTAGAGCTCTTAAACAATAATGATATGCTAAAATATGCGGCAAAGCACGTCTAGTTAAGTTCATTGGCTAAGCTGGTTGGTGAGTGGATGCTCTCCTTTCAATGTTTATGATTAATTATTATTTAAATTTTCTAAAAATATTTAAGACCAGGCTTGTTTACATAATATAATTAAGTTTTTATTCATTCATAAACGAGAAATATAAGCATAAAATACTTTCAATCGCTGTTACTTTGACGAGAACACTTGGCAACTTGCAGATATCTGGAAGTAAAGTGTTTAACATATTTTATAACAATTAAATTTGAAATATAAACGCTTATGTATAACAATTATATATAAAAGATGAAATTAAAATCAAAAATTTAGTACTCTCGCACCAATATTTCAAACAAGTAAAAAGTTTAAATTTTTTACTGTTGAACACAATTTGTTGTAAATTTTTTTGTTTCTTTAAGATTTTTCGTTTCGAAAGAAAACTGTTTTACATATAAAAGTGTATTTTAATTTGTATTTGAAAACAATTCTTTACAATATTTAAGTTTTTAGTGTTTTTTTTCTTTTAATAAAAAAAAAACAGTTATGTCTTTATTTTCTCAAAAATTATTCCTTTTTCACAATATTTATTGTAATTTATTTTTTGTTCAAGACATAAATTTATATAATTCACTTAATATGTATTATAATATATTGTATACAGAATACAGCATTCTAGTTGCACATAATCCAAGATGGCTTCAAATTAGAAACAGGTTGCACCGATGCTACGCTGCATATCGATGACTATGTTTCCAATCATTTATGTGATTTCTTACATTTACTTGGAGAAAACGTTTGATCGAATCGGATCGCACATAATTTGAAATGCATTGCATAAATGAAAATTGGATAAATTTGATTATGTTGAATGTTATTCGAAAAACAGTAAATTCCGAGTAAGAATAAATGGACACGATATTATTCGCACTTAAAACTACACCAACAAAACATCCCAACTCTGAATCTGGCCTACTCCCCCTAGAAGACCGCATATATGAGGTTCAATCACAATAAGTTCCTAAATTTATATATTTTGGAAGCAAATCGCTTATACAAAACGGCCAAAAATCGCATATCTGCAGCCTTGGATGATTTACTTCAACTAACTACGTCTTGTAATGTAAACTTAATACTTAAATCACCAAAACGTGTTTATCTACTGTGGCTTTTAAACAAGAAGTCCTGAGATTTAACCCTCTCCTTCAGTTTATAAAGCCAAATATCCCCACAGAAATTTTGAGGAGTTGTAAAATTAAAAGAATCAATACCTTCATTACTAAGGTTAGTCATTTCAGTACACCGACATCTCAAAGATAAAACCTTTTATATATATTTTTTTACTATCTCTAATGATTATGGAAAAAAGTGCTTTAAAAAACTGTATTGGTATAAAGTGACAAAACTAACACTCTATTTATTGTTTAAAAAAACTACATTTTGCAGACTTAGTTTTTTTGTTATGAAATCTAAATAGATACCATTAATTATAACTGAAGTTATATCTGAGTTCAAGAATTGTGATAGAGAATAATGACGAATTTATATATTGCATATCATCGATCATTCTGATTCAAATGTGGATGCAACTTTTCATTAAATAAATTCATTCACTACTTCAATGCAATAGAGAAAATATCACAAAAAATAAAAATAAAATATCAACATAAAAATATATTAGTTGTGAAAATATTCGTTAAAATAACTTGCATCAAAATTAAATTAAAGTACTATTTTTAATTTTCTTTAAATGTCTTAAGTTAAAGTATGTGTATTAAATGTAAATTATTTTTATTTGTAAAAATCCTTTTTTTATTACACCTTGTGCTAATAGCCTATAAATCATTTTTTTTTTTTTTTGTAATAGTCTTATTAACTCTATTAAGTAATATTAAACAACTTGTTTAATCATTATATTTAAAATTTTCCAATAACATATTATTACTCAATAGTTGTAATTGGTAAAAATTTCCCAGAGAAAATAATAAGATAAGACGGTTTATACTGCCTTCGCATTATGAATATAATTTTATATACATAAGTGTGTATAAATTTACTTTAGTTTTCTTTACTTTTTACTCTAATTTATTTCTGCATGCAATTTAACTGCTGGCAGAATTATAACGTTATGCTGAAATCACTTTTTCTTTATTGAAATTTTAAGCGCTTCGAACGAGCACACGGGAACCTACACCAACAAATAAATGGCCTAAGTGATAAAGAAATGCATGATATACTTTCGCAATTGGTATGCAAAGAAAAGCAGCATGAGGAGATATCTATAGGATTTTTAAGTATAATGTTAACGGAACCAACAAAGGCACAGAAAACATATCGTGATATGACCCTAGTTGCTCGAGATGGTATGAATATGTTCGTTACGAATTTAACAATGTTAGTTGCGGAAAAATATAATAAATTAACAGAAATTGCAAGACGTCAATTAATCTGGTTGCTAAGAGAACTAGTCAAGCATCAAGTACTAAACATAGAAAATATCATATGGAACTGCCTGCGTCAAGCTGGTGGTGGCGACAATTCACCCAAGAATTTATATTGGATAGAAAGCTTATTGGATATTTTTATTGAATATCGCACATGGCTAGAAACGCAACCATTTCTTGTGCAAGCAATCGCCTACACATTTGTACGTTTAATTGAGGATCACAATACAAAACCTTTAGTTGTGCTCCGTCAGAAGGAAGTAAAATTTATTGTATCCATAATTCGCGAACGGTTTCAGGATGTTATACCTTTAGGCAGAGATTTTGTGAGGTAAAGTTTATTAACATTTTAATATTATTATAATGCATTGTTATTTATTTTTTTTAGATTATTGCAAAATGTTGCACGCGTACCCGAATTTGAGCAACTATGGCGAGATATACTTTTTAGTCCAAAGAGTTTACATCCGTCTTTTAATGGAATATGGCATTTGTTGCAAATTCGTACATCTCGTCGCTTTATGCAAAGTCGCCTCACACCTGAAATTGAGCGTAAATTACATTTTCTTGCTTCTAATGTAAAATTCGGTAATCAAAAACGTTATCAAGATTGGTTTCAAGAGAAATACTTCACAACGCCGGAATCACACTCGCTTCGTTCAGATCTAATACGCTTTATCATTAATGTTATTCATCCCACAAACGATATGCTGTGCTCAGACATAATACCACGTTGGGCCATAATTGGTTGGCTAATATCCTCATGCACACATCCAGGAGCATTAGCGAATGCAAAATTATCACTGTTTTACGATTGGCTGTTCTTCGATCCAATCAAAGACAATATTATGAATATTGAACCAGGCATACTTGTAATGTATCATTCTGTACGTAATCATCCATTTGTCAGTACTACTCTATTAGATTTTCTGTGCCGCATAACAAAACATTTTTTTATAAAACATGAAGACAAAATTCGTACCGGTGTATATAACTCGCTACATAAAATTCTCGACAAACAGGTATAGTTTATGCGCATTGTACGAGCAAATATTATTTGATAAATATTCACTTCATCGATTTATTACATGTAAAAAGAACATTCTGATAATTTCTTTCGCATGTGATCCATTGATGAATTTGTAATATTTCGCTCGAATTATGCCATTGAATATTAAGAACATAAAACATAAACTGATATTATACTTACAGGTCATTCCAAATCTCCAACCCCTATTCGAGTCCACAAAAATAGATCGTGAACTACGCAATTTGGTACGTGAGAATTTTCGGGAATTCGTCACACCTAACACAACGAATCCACAGTCGGTTTACACAACGCCTGTATTGAAAAAGGACAACACCGTACATGCCTTTATACATCAGAGTTCTGTGTTCCATAACAATAATAACAACAGTAACAATAATAATAACAATACTGCAGCATCAACTCATTCGGATGCACTCATACAAAACCATGTACTGCCCAACTCAAACTCAATCGAAAGCGAAAGTGGAGCCTTTGATACAGGGGCTGGCAATACTACCAATGTAAATAACAATAATAATATTAGCGGAGGTACAGCAAATTCAATTGCTGACGAAGATATGAAACTTTCAATAATACCTTTGGAACCGAATGATACTGAAATTGAAGCAGCATTCAGTGATGATGAAGATATAACATCGGGAGCGAAAGGCGATGAGCTCACAGATGAAGATGATGATTTGCCTCTATCTAAGGTATAAATTTGCAAACTTCTTAGTTTTTCTATTTATTAATATACTCGTATTTACATAAAAAGCCAACATAATATCTAGCATTTTTTGAAAAAAGAAATTATGAACCTGATTTCGTATAGTGCGTCAAAACCATTGAACTTTATTTTATTTACATTATCATTCAAATATTGAAACTCAAATCATATGTGATGAATACTATTTGACATCAGGAGTTCTTTAACAAAAAATATTTTATGAAGAAGACAGATTGTCTTTTGTTATCATAGTTGCTGTTTCATAAAATACCCACTAGCGGTCGGAGTGCTCAGCTCAGCTTTCGCTCCTTTCTTTCTTATTATTATTATTTTATAAGCATCAAGTCGAGAGTTCGTTGTCAAACTAAATATCTAAATCTAACAGACATTTCATTTAAATTATTTAAAATTTTTATCTTTTTACTTTTATCATGCAGGTTCGTTTAAAGGAAAAACCAACGCCGGAAAAGATTGACCTACCCGTGTCCATAAGCGATTCTTTTGAAGCGTTTCTCTCAAAAAAGAACTCATTTACGTTTGAGGCATTCTTGGAAAACTTTCATCCAATGTTAGCCTCTGCGGTGGATGAAGCTCAACTTAATTATGTGATCTCGAATACGCATTTCATACTACGTGAAACATTGCCGCAGCAAAATCTCTTCTCCGAAAGTAAAACGGATGAGAAAAATTTGGCAAAAAGCATAAGCTATCCACTTTTTGGACTTTTTCGTTTTCTATATAACAGCGAAGAAAAGAGCAAAAAGCCGTTTCAAACGTTTTTAGGCGAAATATGCGAACGAATGCCAGAAACTGGGTACCTGCTATTGTATTTCATGAAAGTACATGTCAAGCTGCAGAGTAGGAAAAATGCTCAAGTGACGTATCAATTTAAGACGAGCGTCTACCGACAGCTATGTGATGCTTCAGGGGAGAAACTTGAAGAGTGCTTAACTTGTGATCTTGATCTTCTAGAAAAAGAGAATACAAACATTTATCTGTGGATACTACCAGACATACACCGAGAGTTCAAATCATGTGCAATCAATAATAGCGAATTGTTGCGAATCACACTGCGTTGCATCGATGCAAAGAATCTGCGTGACCTTATGTATTATATTGCGCAAGGTAAACTTACGCTTTTTAAACAAGAAGGGTTGATTGAGTGCATACGAGACAGCCTAACATATGAAACCTTTGAACAGTTGTGCCTATGGCAGCTGGTACAAGCGCATGACGTACCGCTGAGCTGCTTGCAGGTGAGATTTAAAACCATTTAGGTTTTGTATATCATGTACACATATCAATGATTTAACTTAATATGTGCGTAAACAGAGCGTTTACTATCATAAAATAAAGTAATATAAAAAGTCATTCACTTGTATATTTAAAGGACATTTTACCTGAGTTGGAATCTTCAGTTCATCCAGAAGCACTTAGCTACATGCTATTGCTATTGAAAAATGAAGAGCCCACAAATGAAATAATACGCTTGCTGTTAAGTAGAGAAACAAAAACACGGGGAGATCCTTTCGTAACATCTGCCCTGAGGTAAAACTTTTAAAATATGCATAAATGTAATACACATATATTAATATGCTTTTTCACACATTTCTCATCACAGATTTTGGTGTCAGCGTGGCGAAGAAAAATTATCAGAAATAATAGCATCACTCTTAACATCAAAGTATCCTAGTTCTTCACCGAATAAAAGAAAAAGACCACTCAAAAATAATGTGGCCGCCTTAACAAGTGCGCCTTCCGCCGATCAAGTGAGTTCAAATCGAAAAAAGAAAAACAGTTAATTGCGTTTAATGTCACGCATTGTAATAACATAATTTTTAAGAATAATATGTAAATAAAACAGCAAAAACAATAACATTACAAAACACATAAATGGAGGAAAACGTACATTAGATTAGGTTGACAGTACTGTGAATCCGACTTTTCTTTCCGAATTTTACTTTAAATAAAGAAGAATATAACACTCACGTCAGACAAATCATAACAACTAGCAAATTTGCCATACAAGGCATTGTAGAACGTTGTACTCGTAGTACACACAAACTGTCACTTATTTCATCATTGTTAGATTCAACAGATTTTTTTCGGACTGCCTACATGCACATACCACATAGTATTTAGAGCCAGTATATTATTGGTACATAATTAATATTAGTACAGTATTGCTATAAGTATATCATATTAAATGACTATCAATATGATCATTGCCATTAAAGCAACGCAAATTTCTTAAAATCCGACAACGATTTATAATAAACTATTTATTGTTAATACCTTATAGTATGTGCTACAGACGTAATTATATATTTCACTTAGTTTTTTCAATATAATTTCTACTCTCAATGCATTTTAGAAATGCTGTAACAATATAAAAATAAATTGTTGCATACGTTGTTTTACATACAGTTATTACTATCAAAATTTCTTTCTTTTAATAAACATAAAATATTGTTCAGTGAAAGCAATGAGCCAGCCTATGCTTGAGAAAATAATATATACATATTTAGATAAATTTTGTTTTTGTGTTAAAGAATGTATTCGCTAATACAATTTTGTGCAGTTTTGCAACCACACAAAGCAAGAAAATTTATATTTTTTTTAAATCTGTGAGAATCCGAATGCTACAAGCAGTTAGAAAAACTTTCACGACACTTTTACGACACTTTTACAAAAATTTCCTTTAATGACAGATGAGGTGCTTTGCCTCATTTTGTGTAGTCCGACAGACAATCTGGAACAAATAGAGATCACAGGTGCATTAGTTTAGGAGCTCACAGCACACCAAAAACTGAAAATTGTAATATTATTACTTAAGTAGACTTTAAAAGTATGTAGTCAAAGTCAGTAAACAGAACGAAATATTCAATTTATAAAAACACAAAATGCTTATATAAAACAAGAAAAACCTTTACTCAAAGTAGTTTGTATCTAAATAATTAATAAATATATTTGTATGTATAATAAAGTATAAATATATACGATTATTATTATTATTGTAATTATAGCAATTATTATTACTTAAGCGTTATATGATATAAACATTTTATACGAATAAGTAAAAATAAATTTTATTCTCAATAAATTAAATGGTATATTCGTTATTCACATATAGGATTTCACGAAAAACACATAATTTTTATTTATATTTGTTTATTGGATATATTTTGCCTAAGAGCGTATTTAATTTTTTTGTTGTTCTTTTTTTTTATACTTTGTATTTAATTATTTCGCCATTTTTATTTAAATTTAGGTTTTAAGTCATTTGGAACATTATCGGAGAAGCTGCAGGCATGGAACCGGCACTGGGCTTTACATTTATGATACAATGCAACGTGCCTTGCAGGCAGCATATACGCATAGTAATGAAAGCACAAAGGTTAGTGAAGCCGTGAATACCATCAATTAGTTGAATTTTTTTAATTAATTATTTTCAAACTAAAATACAGAAACAATATAGTGACCTGTTTGCTCTGGCTGCAGAGGATGATACCACTGCGGTGGGCAGACGTGGTGCAAGTGGTCGTGGACGAAAGCAACCTGTAAATAAAAAGGAAACCAATAATCATACCGCTGCCAATAAGAAAAATTCAGATCCCGTTAAAACAATATACTCATCCGATGAAGAGTCGAGTGAGGTTAGTGAAATTTCTCATACTAATATGAGTAATATTTTAGCGACATCGATATTAAAAGTCAGCGTTCGCGGTGCTCCAAAATTAATAAAATTCCAAAGTAAAAATTGCCTCAAAAAAAGCAATTCACTAGTTGTTCGGAATCGGCATTTAAAAACTTTAGATCCACTAATTTCGCGAAAAAGTGACTTGACGCTCGCTAATTGACAACAATTCCTTAGCTCGAGAGCTGTAATTTAACAAAATACTTCTTGCCATTTGTAATTCATTGAATTGCTTTTAAATGTTATTCAAAATTTCTTAAAGCGTTCCTTTTGGATGAAATTCTCTGTGTCACATATGCTTCAATAGGAATATATTATGCGAAATATGGCTTTCCGATGTTTTTTTTTTATTAAATTGTGCTACACAGTAGTGTAGAGAACAGTAGTTTCACAATCAGTAAATGGA
>JXPL01065442.1:0-11598 GCA_001015235.1 Sphyracephala brevicornis | reverse complement strand
ATATATATAAATAATAAAAATATAGTAATAAAATAAGATGAAAATAAAAATAGATTTATTAGGAAATAATAATGTGTTATAATAAATAAATAAAAGTTAAAAATATTTAAATATTAAAACATCACTATGATGAATGAACAAAACAAAAAACTCTAAAGCGGCTAAGCTGGAAAATTCACCTAGCAGCGCTGTTCCGGCAAAGTGAAAAAGTTTGAAGACAAATGGAAACCAATTAGTGTCCGACTCCAACCAATTACCTGCGCCCGTGTAAACATTATATCAGCTAATGAGGGATTAAAATATGAAAACGCAGTTAAGCTGCTGCTGTAATAAAAGGTATTCGCGATGCTGTTTTTGTGTGTTACAAAATGAATTGAAATGAATCAAAAAATTATAAATTGTCTGTGCGAGATGTACTTCACCATGCACTACTTATGCTGCAAGTCTTTCATTAATCACGAGTAAACTGGGGCTAGCCAGTCTCTCGCAACCGAACTCAATGATACATGAAAACAGAGATAATAACTTTTTAAATGTTGAAATTTTGAAACTAAGCCGAACTTAATTAAACCTTAAGCCCATTGTACATTTTTTTTAAATTTATTTGCTTTAACGACTCTTGAATTCAAAATTGAGATCTATGACCATGATTTTGCATTTTCTACTCATTAAAATTTTTAAAAGACGCACGTCGGACGCACTTTCACTTTTCAAATTTTTGGCCCATTCGAGGAATACTCGTACAAAGAAAAGTAAATAAAAACGCAATATAAATACTTAACCCACATTTAGCAAAACAAAATTATAAATAAAAAATAATAAAAGAATGTGTGAAAAAATACAATAATAGTCGTCACACTTACACATACATAGCCAGTCTATTTACATACATACATGCTTATGCTGTGCGTATATAAAACGGAAAAACATTTTACAATAAACAAAATAATTTAGAAAAGACATGTCAAAAATGTAAACACAATATTTCGTAATCCGTAATCAATGGAACAGCGATTCCAATTGGAAATGCAATACTTCATAAACAATAAAATCGAATGNCAATTGGAAATGCAATACTTCATAAACAATAAAATCGAATGAAATTAAATTAAATAAAATAAAATTAAATAAAGCAAAATCTGTTTAAATGTTTCATAAATACTCTACACACATACATATAGACACACTCGTATGTGCAAACACATACTTTCATTCAGTGCGAACTCGGTTTCCGCACTTCGAATTCTTTATTAATAATTTTATTTGAATAACTGATAAACAATGACAACAGAAGCGTCCTCAATCTGAATTGTGGCGTTACACCTTTTGCTCGAGAAGACTGCGAAATGTACGCATAACCCAGATAGATTAAGGTAATAATATATAAATAAATGAAATAAATAAATAAATGACAAAATGACAGAATGATAACAAAAAGCAAAAACATATGCCTTCAGACTGCAGACGTTCGTTCGGAACAGCAAATTGTGCAGAATTCAAGAAATCTGTTTCAGTATGCGAAACCCAAGCCCGAGCACAGTAGATGGATTCGGTTTAAAACTATTTACAATCTTGTTTTGATTTTTAAACATTTTTATGAAATAAATAATAAAAATATAAATTAAAAATTTAAATATTTTGCTCTGGGTGTGTAAGTGTGCGTGTATTGAACGCTTTTAAAACTGATTGACCCACATACCAGCGTTGCGTGTATTAACGCAGAGTTTCGATATGCAAACCTAACAGCACATGCAAATGTATCTACGCGTACATACACATACACATACATCTACAGAAATACACAAAACAAACGCCGGAATATATAAAATGTAAATAATATTGTGGACTTGTTTCTGTTTTTTTTAGTTTCTTATGGAATTTTAAGTTTTGATTACACTTTTGGCTTTGTTGTATCGCAACATTTAAAATTCACCTTCAACGCATAATTAACAAAGTGGCAAGAAGCAAGTGAGCGCAACTAGCCAGCCAAAAGCAGTCCAGAACAACTAAATCCATTCCAGCAACATTATGAAATTTTGTTTTCAGACAAATTTAAATTTGAAGCTTCTCCGTCGTTCACTTGGCCATCCATCTGCCTGCTGTTTATTTTATTTTTTTCATTTTGTATTGTATTTAAAAGCGTTTAAGGAAGCACATTTCCTACTCAACATGCTAACAGTATTCAAAATTTAAATCTTTTTATACCATAAAATTTCTGTTAACTTGTTTGTGCTCATAAATTATAAAGCCAAGAGAAACAAAAACAACGAAAGAACAACCTTAATGAGTCATTAAAATTGTTTTATTTGAATTCATTTCGAAATTCACAAAATCATTTCAAAGTATTTTGAAGAGCAAAGAAAGATTCGAACAAGAAGTTCATTGAACAAGTGAAAAGTAAATAAAATTCTTATATTTTAAAATGTTCATCATTTTTCAATAAATAATTTTAATTATA
The DNA here is from genome assembly GCA_001015235.1 of Sphyracephala brevicornis. Taxonomy (NCBI): domain Eukaryota; kingdom Metazoa; phylum Arthropoda; class Insecta; order Diptera; family Diopsidae; genus Sphyracephala; species Sphyracephala brevicornis. The sequence continues at coordinate 9,140 of JXPL01065442.1, read as the reverse complement.
ATATAAAATGCGGAATGTTATTGCTAATGTAAGTTTTTATAAAGCGCAGTTTATTATCAAATTCACAACAATTTAGAAACAGACTAGCAACTAATTTTTCTAAGAGCATAACATTTCATAGAAACAATCGTACTGCACGAAGGACTTGTCTAGACAAACGACAGCATGCATAAATTTGCACTCTCCATTTATTCAACACATTTAACATTTAAAAAAAGGTTTAGTAAACTTGTTACTAACTCGTTATTTTTTAGATTCAGCATTAATAAAGCTGAATTCTACAAAATAATTTATCAGACAATACTGCTTAGGGACGTGCTGCTTGAGTCCCGCGATTTGGTTGTTTACCGCTACGAAATATATTTTTAAAAATTCTTCGAAACTAAGCGAATTAATGCAATTAAGTTCGAATTTTTTGTAAATTTTTTTGATTTAAATGCAATGAACCATCATCCGATATGAGCCGAGGATGCAATGAATTTAAAGTGAAAAGTTTTAGTGAATCTTAGCAATATATAGAAGTTAGAAATTTCTGCTTGCAAATAGTTACATACAGAATATATTTACTAAATGGTGAACATCACTAAGCGCAGAATGCAGCATCTGGCAGTAATTTGCACTTTGGTGCACTACTGTAAAACTGTGACTGCACAAATCCTTTTCAATGTTTATGAATTTCATATAAACACATCATACAAAAACTTTAAAAACATAAAAGTTTATTCTCTTATATTTTAATATTACAAACTTTAAGGTAAAAAAGCAACTTGTCCAGCTGCAGTTTCCTCGTTCTCATTGTAAATTTCAATTTTACTTGCAAAAGTTTTGTAATGTCCTTACAGCATATTAAAAACTTTTGTTTCCTTTGGCTAGCGAACTGTTGCTTTAAAACTCTACTTTTTTCAAAAATACTCAGTAGTTTGTTTGCAAAGATACAATTTAATAAAATTTAATACAATTGCAAAATATTGTTTTGTTACAATAGTAAAATAAATGCCGAGTAACCAGAAACTTAAATAAATTTAAAAGTAAGCTTTTTGAAACAAATTTTAAAAAAAATTATCTACATTAACTTATTTACTTTGTATATTTTCTCTTTTTACAAAGCCTTTCGAATTGAAGGAAAAATTTATTTCAGTTTTAAGAACGTGAATACAGTCAGCTCCGCAACCCAAAATTGGATGAATCATATTGAAAAGTAGATCAATTCTAGCTCATTCATTTGGAAACAGTAACTAATGATTGCTGTATTGAATTTATAATGCTGAATACTGAAGATCAGTATTATTACATGTAAAAATGTTTCAAATAAATTTAAATCATTTAAAACTTCATTAAAAATTCTTCTGAATTGCAAAATTCATCTCACCAAGGTGAACTAACAGCCGTTATGCACTTTAAAAGATTGAGCAGGTCAGCGATAGAGTTTCTAGTGAGGGTCATCACAGAATATTGGCTGATAGGTTTCTCGACTTGATATTATTTAGAAGAGCTGTAGAGATAAGGAAAAGAACGCAGCTATACAATATACAATAGTCGAAAGCAANAGAGGCAAACACTGAGACTTCGAAATAGTGCAAGCGAATAGCCACTCTCAAGAGACAACAGTCTTAAGCGAAATTAAGTCATCAGAATGTTACTGGGAGAAAGATGAGCAAATCATAATGAATTTCAGGTCTCAACCTACCTATAGAAAAAAGTTTATTAAATATATTATATCCTTTTATTCCAGGATAAACGTAAGGCATTTTCAGTAATTTGTGGATTTAACCAATGCTTGAACAATTGCAGGAAGAAAAGCTGAAAACAATACTTTGCATGAATGTATGTTAGAAGTTAGAAGTGGTGGTGTGGGTGGTTGGGTGGTCTATTAAAGGTCCGATGCCATCCCTGGCTCTTAAGCTCAGATCTAATTGTTAGGTAATCTAACAGTTAAGTAAGGGAATAGACAGGAAGGTTGGAAAAAATAAATAAAATGAAAAAAAAAAGAAAGGAAAGGGCAAGGGTAAGGGAAAGAAGGTAAGTGCCAGGATAAGAAAGAAAAATGAACGAAAAGAAGGAAAAAAGGAAAGGAAGGAAAGAAAAGAAAGGGAAAGAAAGAAAGTAAGGAAAAGAAAGGAAAGAAAAAAATAAAGGAAAATGAAAGAAAAGAAAAGGAAAGAAAAAAGAGGAAAGAAAAGAAATGGAAACAAAACGAAAGAAAAGTACAAAAAAGAAAACAAAAGTAAAGTAAATAAAATATAAGGAAGGGAAAAGAAAAGTTAAGTTAAGAAAGGAAAATAAATGAAAATAAAGAGAAAGAAAGAAAAAAAGGAAAAGATATGCAAAGAAAGGAAAGGAAGAGAAAGGAAAATATAGGAAATAACAGAAAAGGAAAGAAAAGAAAAGAAAAGAAAAGAAGAGGAAAGAAATGGAATGAAAGGTAAAGGAAGAGAAAGGAAAGGAAGGAAAAAAAGGAAAAATTAAAGAAAGAAAGGATAATAAAGAAAAGCAAAAGAAAAAATAGGAAAGGAACGAATAGAAAACGAAAGAAAATGAAAGAAAAGGAAAGTAACGCAATGTAAAGTTAAGTCAAGTAAAATAAAGTACACGGATGTAAAGGAAAAGAAAAGAAAGTGAAAGAATGAGGAGAATGAAAAAGAAAGGAAAAGAAAAGAATGGGAAAGAAATGATATGGGAGGTAAAGGAAGAGAAAGGAAAGAAAGGGAAAAGAAAGGAAAACATTAAAAGAAAGAATGAAAGGATAATAAAGGAACGAAAAAAGAAAAGAAGAGGAAAGAAAAATAGAAAGCTTTAAAAGTTAAAATACATATAAACGTTTATTTACATACATAGATACATTTATATTATTATGCGAGCGTGTGTGTGTAATTAAATTAACAAATTTTTATACTCAAATTGCTTGCTTAATTGTTAGCAAACTAATTTTCTTTATATTATTTTTATATTTTGGAAATTCAACCTACTGAAAGTATCTTCACCCTGCAAATTTCTTCAGCAAAACAGTAGATACTTAAGTATCATCGCAGAGATTCGCTGTGTTGTTGTCAATGTGTGGCAATTAATTTTAATGACATTGAAACATTGAAGCATTGAAATATTTTTATATCAAGTGAGAGTTATTTTTATATTAAGGTAGGAAAAATAAAATTAAACTCAAATATATTTTCATTGTTGTTTTAATGTTGCAGAAATAAATTTCCAGCGCTGGCCAATTCAAAATTTTCTTTTTTATATCTTTTCAATTTGAATAAAATTTTGATGAGTTCTAAAATTCAAGCAAAATAATTTTGAGTAAAATAATCGAAACATTATAAGTTGTAAAAGGAAACAAAATAAAATTCCTTTTTTTGTCATTAGTTATAATAAATTGCATTTTATTACAAAAAAATGTGCTTTTGTACTCGTAAGTAATTCAGAATTTTCCGAAAAACAAGCAAAAAAAAAAAAAGAAGAAATACTGCTAGAACTGCTTAAATTATTGCTAAAAAATATATTGAAAAATACTAGACGTGACGTTTTTTGTGTGTAAAATTTATTTTTAGTAAATGTTGTAAATAAATGAATAACTGTAATAATTTTTCGTTAAATACTATATTTATTGTTTGTATTTACATAAAAACATATGTTAATATTCCTCTGTACATATTTTTAAAATTTTTTAAATGCTTTTAAATTCATCTCTTAATATTTCATTTCATCATCTTTATACCTGTTTCTTTCATTTCAGTAAAAAAAAAAAGTTTCATATTAAAAAAACAATTTAGAAAATTTATCTAAAAGTTGCAGGTAAAAAAGAACTGTTTTTTTTTTGTTCGGTTTTTGAAAACTAAATATAAAAATATTTGAATGCCCTTGTTTCAAAACTCGAAAGAAATAGAAAGAAAAGTGGTACAAAGAAAAAAGACAGAAATGAAAAACATGAGCAAATATTCGAGAAAAATATTAGGAAAACCCGCTATTGTTATATGCTGCGTTGAGAACATCTGGTAACCAATACCAAAACCAACAACAGTCAGAGTAGAAGAAAGTATAATAATCGAAATGTTAAAACTGAATTTTTCCAAGCCCAGGCATACTAGATACGTCCAGATATTTAATGCGGCCCTCGTATTTTTTTAAAGGTAAAACAGAAGCTTAAAGATATTAACTTCGCAGTTGGAGGGGGAAATTACACTAGCACAGAACCATTTCCAATTAAATGTAGAAATATACAATAAATATATAAATAAATAAATAGTTGATGGGAAACCACACTGTAATTTTTTCTTATTTTAATAGTTTGTTTTAATGATGGAAGGCTAAATAAATTTTAAAATTAATTGAAATAAATTTTTTTTAAATTTTAAAGTAAAATAAATAATAAAAACGTTTAAAATATAAATAATATTATGACGCATTCAATTGTTGTATTAAAACAAGAACATATGTACATACGAGTATTTATGTGCTCTCTCAGATATACATACATACATATGTATTTAAGTATTTGAATTTGTCGGTATAGAAGTCAACTAATTTTATATCTTTAAATTCAATAATATATAATTAAAAACTAATAACGAAACTATTCACGTGTTGTTTCAGCGAATACTTCATGAATGCATTAAAACATTTCCTATTTATAAAATATTATAGCTTTTAAGCACACATTGAACAAAAATGATCGTTCAAATGCGTAAAATTGAACTTGCATACGTCATATTTCTGCAAACACAACCACACACATACACACAATCATAATCGCATACATAACATTAACAAAAACAAAAACAAAACAACCAACAAACGAAGATCAAACTCGTACAAATGGCTGACATAATCACTTAACAAACCGAAGAGGAGTGTGCGTCACGTCATAGTTAATAAAAATAATAAAAAAAGCTCATTTACTAAGCAGCAACAACAACAAATGTCAGCGAGAAAAGCAAAACAACACAGCACACCAAACATACGGAAAAGGAAAATACACAAATAACTGTTTAACAACAAAACAAAAACAATTTTCAGCACCTTCACTTCACTTCACATTTGATATTGAAAACTTTGTTTTTGTTTGAAGTTAATTGTTGACTTAAGTACGTTTATCGTGTGTGTCGTATGTTTGTGTCGTATGTATGTGTCGTATGTATTTGCCGTGCGATCTTACTACGTATGCCAGTATTTCTTTGTTTTTCTTTTTTGATAAAATTTTGTTTTCTTTTTTACTTTCTTTGTATTATCTTGCTTTTATTTCTATTTCTATTTTTATTTGTATATATTTCTAATTTTGTAGACAAGATTTTTTCTATAACACAATAAATTATTGATAACAATGGGAGAATATTTTTATTGTGATTTTTAAAAGGAATGGAATAATGAAGAGAGAGGAGAGAAGACAGAAGAACGCACATAATTTAAATAAAAGAATCCTTTTTGCACATATGACATTTTGCAACCTGCAGTGCATGTGAATGCGTTTTTGAAACACAATTTTCCGCAAATATCAAATATCAGATAATTGAATTTTTTCTCTGACATTTCTATGACAAATTTTTTTATTTGTCATTTTTTCTAATTATTCTATGTTGCTGCCTTAGTAAAGGTCAAATATAGAATTGAAAGAACATAACCTTTTGCAAATACAAATGTACATATGTATGTAGTACATACAAATACATTTATACTTGTAAAGAAAATTAAATTTTGGTAACTGATTGTTGCTTTTTTTATATAATAAGATTCAGTAATACTTGTTATCAATTTCAATGTTTACTATTGACGCACGAAAAATTGTTGACCATGGAAAAAAGAAAAAAAAATTTTTTTTTGAATTAAAAAGAAAAATTAAATAATATTAAAAAATAAAAATAAAAACTTGTTAACTCGGATATATAATTTTGAGTGAATTTGAATATCTAAGCATTAGTAACAGAACCAGTTAGCTTTAAACTGCTTATACATACTCGTATATTTATTATGTTTAAGAATGTTTCAAAACCCATCCATGTATGAATATATAACTACATACATATGTACATACTTATAAAATAATATATTTTATACGTATATAAGTATATATATATATATGTATTTCATATCACATACATATAAACATATGAATGCATAAAATGTCAAAAATTTTATTCTGCATTAATATATAGATTCTATGCAGCAATGGAAACACAAGACAGTGCCGGAGCATATTTCAGCTGGGTTAAGTTACATGTTTGACGCCACAAATAGTAGGAAAAATTGTTTACAACGGTTTAAAATGGAGGCTTTTCTGACTGAGAGTAATTTTTAACTTACAGTACTCAAGTAGATTAAAAACAATATTATCGTCATCTAAATAAATATATTATATATATGAAATGTACAGCCTGATGTGAAAATGATGGCCTAATATAAAAATATACTCAATGATGATATGGTCCATCCTGAAGATCCATTTTTCTACGACGCATTCCAGCATTTCGATGGGTATTTGGCGAATGACGCAAGTAATGTTAGCTTCCAATGCTTCAATTATTGCTGGTTTATTCCCAAAGACTTTCGACTTTACGTAGCCCCAAAGAAAAAAGTGTAGATGTATAAAATCACACGATCTAGGCGGTCAATTCACTGGTCCGAGGTGTTAAATAAACTGTTTACCCAACCGTTCTCTCAATATATCCATCGCTTCACGCGTTGTGTGGTATGTGGCGCCGTTTTGTTGAAACCAAATGTCGTCGAGGTCTTGGGCTTCAATATCAGGCAAGAAATAGTCCATTATCATATCGCGATGATTCTACTGGCCCATAAACCACTTCAAACCGTTGTTTTCAGTGAGTGAACTTTACTGAACCTCTTCGGGTTATTCTTCAGCCCAAAAACGGCAATATTGCTTGTTCACGTAACTATTTAACTAGAAATGTGCCTCAACGCNGCGCCGTTTTGTTGAAACCAAATGTCGTCGAGGTCTTGGGCTTCAATATCAGGCAAGAAATAGTCCATTATCATATCGCGATGATTCTACCGGCTTATAAACCACTTCAAACCGTTGTTTTCCGGGTTATTCTTCAGCCCAAAAACGGCAATATTGCTTGTTCACGTAACTATTTAACTAGAAATGTGCCTCAACGCTGAACAAAATTTTGGTCAAAAACAGCGGATCCGCTTCGTTCTTTTCAAGAANAGCTTCCAATGCTTCAATTATTGCTGGTTTATTCCCAAAGACTTTCGACTTTACGTAGCCCCAAAGAAAAAAGTGTAGATGTATAAAATCACACGATCTAGGCGGTCAATTCACTGGTCCGAGGTGTTAAATAAACTGTTTACCCAACCGTTCTCTCAATATATCCATCGCTTCACGCGTTGTGTGGTATGTGGCGCCGTTTTGTTGAAACCAAATGTCGTCGAGGTCTTGGGCTTCAATATCAGGCAAGAAATAGTCCATTATCATATCGCGATGATTCTACCGGCTTATAAACCACTTCAAACCGTTGTTTTCCGGGTTATTCTTCAGCCCAAAAACGGCAATATTGCTTGTTCACGTAACTATCAGCTGGCTTCAATTCTTGCATGAGTCTAATTTTGTATGCTTTTAAACCAAGATCCTTACATAAAATACGTCAACTTGTTGCATACGACAAACCAAGCTGTTGAGAACGGCGCCAAATCGATTCATCGCTGTCCTCGCGTACACTTTAAGCTACCTCAGCTATATTCTCGTCACTACGGGCTGGTCGACGATCATTGAATTTTGAATATTTACTAGTAGGTACTTGTGGGCACTGCGATAATTTTTTTTAGTTTTCTGCAAACTTTTATACTCGGTTCTCTTGAATCCAGTTGTCTCTCTATATTGGAACATTAATTTCTCACTCTTCTTTTCCTTCATTCTGATAAAAAAAATGTTTTAAATTTAATATTCTAATTAAATGCTTGTATTCTATATAACTCGATTCTGAAAACAATAACTTTTTCAATAAAAACTTGTGAATTGTGAAAGCTTTTGTAAATGCTGAAAGTTCCTGTATTTTGTTCTTTTTATTTCAGAATTTAAAAGTTCTTCAAGCCTATTTTTTATTCATTTCATCAGATACACACAAAACTTTAATATGCTGTTCAGTATGTTGTAATTTTATAAATTTTCAGCATGTTTCAAGCAAATAATATTAATGTTTATTGTTGTAATACTATTGTAAATTCGACTTTGCAACGCTCTATGTTCAATGCCAAAATATATTTTAAAAAACGAAATAAAAATGATAAAAGTTACAATTAACAGCATGTGATGTTCACGTGCACAACCCACATGTATCCACACTAGAACAACATAAATAAACAATATATATAATTTAAATTTTTATAAACAAAATTTTTATGTACGAAAAAGCACGAAAAGCCCAAAACTCAACAACAAAAACACAGCAGCGGCGGCATTAAAATACATTTAGGAATACAAAAGTTTGCTTCGTAACATGGAAACAAAGTTCAGCATTCAAAGGTATTTCATATGCCTGAATATTCATGTACAAATACGCGCAGACATGTTTAGTGTATTTTTATAAAATGGAGAATTCGGTTAAGTAGCGCCAGCATCCAAAATTTACAACAAATTTTGTATCTCACACATGTAAGCGCAGAGCAACGCAACGCAACACCACATCAACGCCAGCGAACGAAAATTGAAATTTCATTTCTGTTCGAACATAATATAACGGTTTTATTTTCAGTAATTGACCGTTTTGCCTGAAACTCAAAAAATTTTTAATTTTTGGGTGCGAACGTGAGTCTATTTGGAAACTGATGAAATGACCATTCCCCGTTCCACTGTGTACAATAAATACTACCACTAGCAAAGAAAGCACAAAATAAATTAACTTGTTGCATTCACTTTCAAACAAAAAAAAAAACAAAGTAGTATAAAAGAGGTGGAAAGCCATTGTTGCCAATGCATTGAAAATTTTGAAATGTGAGAAGAATTGGTTAGAAACTCTGAGAGAATGTAGATTGAAATCAGCTGCCATTGCAATCGTTGGCTTTAAATAATTTAGAAGAAATGTTTGGTGTCGACTTTCCAACCTAAAGTGATATGTTTTGATAAAACTCATTTTATGGGTTTTTATACATGCAGTTCCTATAGAGCTCAAAATTTCGGCATGTCTTAGAATCAA
>JXPL01065135.1:0-12409 GCA_001015235.1 Sphyracephala brevicornis | reverse complement strand
CGCGAATATCAATTTTGCATACTGTAGATCAAATTTCTTTTTTTTAAGTCGATGTATAAGATTTTAGTTGTTAAATTGCTTCCCACGTATGCCAATTTAATTTTGAAGAGAAAAAAGGAGACTCATACGTTTCACAAATATATAAATATATATTAGATACGTTATAAGGATTATTATGTCTCTGCTATCTTGTTGCTAATGCCCGGTTAAATATTTCGTAAATTGTGAACTTACGTAGTGACATGTCGAAATCAAAAAAGTATTATTTCCGAACTAACGGAGGGCAATAACTATTTTCTTTGGGTATTATTTATAAATTTTAAAGTTTTCCAAAAAGATCAACTGAAAACAATCTATTATTGAATATATTTTGAAAAACTCAATGAGCAGACTAACTTAATCAAACGATTGATATTAGTTTTTTCGTTCTTGCGAAAACTGTATCTAAATTACTTAATTCTTAGATCGGTTAAGATCACGGAGCATGAAAGGCTTGAGAAGTTATCATCAACAACTGGAGTTAATTCTAGATACGGAAAATACAGACGTCATTGCGGAGACATATTTCACCAAGGAATCCTTTCAATCAGAAACTACGGAGTCTATCAGATTGTACACCCATTTATTATGTTTGAGGTGGCGTGGATTGGCCAAAAAGGTGAGAATCAACATTAATGTAATAGATTGAAACATTTCTTAATGAGAAGGTTATACTCCAATTAAAATAATGTTTTAGTTTTTTTTTTATCCTTTATTATNCAATTAAAATAATGTTTTAGTTTTTTTTTTATCCTTTATTATAACGTACAGTGCCTTTAAAATTGAACTTGTGAATAATAAACTTTTCACGAAATTGGTGTGTTTAAAATCATTTAATTTAATATAATGAAATTACAAAGTTTTTTAATTTTATGGTATTATTTGCAATAATTACTATCTGATAGCATTGTTTTTCGTTAACATTTTTAACCATGTGACATAAAATATTGTGTTAAAGGTTTTAAGAGGTTTTCTTAAATGCATAAAAAATCATGTTTTTGATTTTTCATTTTTAATTCCTTAAAAGTAAGTTCTTTCAAATAAAAAAAAATTAGCTGTCCCAACTGGCCCTAATTTTTTTAAAATAATTTTTAGTGTCAGCACTATTCAAATTTATAAACTATTTAGTGTATCGTGCAATGTGTATGCATACATTTTCGTGCAATAGAAACCTATAGAAAAACTATTAAGATACATACTCGTATATTAAGGATAAATTATGTGAAAAGGATCTGGATGAGGAGAGTTTACGAAACGATGTAATATTTTTGGAATTGGTATTTTTGAAGAAGATCGACTGCCTCCGGTATAAGGGGAGATTTAAAAAAAAAATGGAAAGTGGCTGCAACCAATATTTGTTTTAAAATTATATACTTAAGTTATATGAGAAGTGGGCGTGACAAGCGCCCAATATAGTAAATTTTGGACTGTATTTTTCTAAAATTGAGAAGGATATTTTTTTTTAAATTCTGTTCAGAAATATGCAGTCATTGTATCAAGAGTTTTGATAAATTAAAAACAGGGAGTGGCTTCCTGCCTATTATTTAAAGCATTCAAGAACACGTCAAACCAAGGCTACTTATCAAATTTCATGAACATCGGGTATTCAGATCAAAAGTTTTAAATAAATCAAAAACGGGGCGTGGCATTCCGCCCATTTTTCAATGCATTCAAGGACATATCAAATCAAAGCTACATATCAAGTTTCATGATCATAGGATAATTAGATCAATAGCTCTGCATAAAACTAAAAGTGAGCGTGGCACGCCACCCACATTTGGCCATTAGATTTATTGTGCCAAAAAATAGTCGTATACCAAATTTCAGAGCATTGAGTTAAATACCAATGAAATTATGTCTAAAAAATGAATCCCTTTGTATGGGAAGTGGGCGTGGCCATCGTCCAATTTTAATGAAATTTTGAAAATATTCTAGTTTTGATATAAAAGTCAATTGTGCAAAATATCATGACTCTACATCAACTGCTTCTATTTTTGGCCGCTTCTTATATGAAATCGCGACACTGTGCGGTGTAAGCAAAATATTGAATATTTTTGGTGATCAATTTGACAACTGATTTTAGTCACATCATAACTTTTAAATTTGAAAGCAATAGCAGGTAATTAATCGCAATATTTTTTCAAAAACGAATTTTGGTTATTGAAATAAAACTCTTGACAACAGCGAAAAAAATACAAGTGGTCACTGAAATCATTTATTGCATTAAAATTAATTGCAAACAAAAAAAAATGATAGAATTTAACGCAGCACAGCAGAAACATTTCCATTAGAGTAAACACTTATTGACTTTTTGAATTGCATTGCTCAATAAAAGCAACTATGCATGACAATGTACAAACATACATGTACATATGTATAAATTTTTATTGGTTTAATTCTATAAAGATAATAACTGAATTTGAACTCGAATATATCATTTATTGATACAGGTCATCAGAATTTACATATGTATGTATATTAACACAAATTACTTTTTTAAGTAATCAAAATAATTTAATCTATAAAAAAATCTGAACGAATTTCATGGTATGGATTAAACGTATAATAAACCGTAAGCCGAAAGAGAAACAGACTTTTTTAAAAAAATTGTATATTTAAGCAATTTGATGATGTTTTTGGTGAAATGCACGCATTAACCGAGTTGCGTTTTAAAATGCATTAAAAGAAACTGAACGATTAAGTCCAAATGAACGGCGGGATTCCACTATATGGGCGGCTATTTGCTGACGCAACAATCGTCAAAAAATTTGGTGCTTTAGCATCATTGACGAATGCAAAACTACCCCCATATAGATTATAGAGACTTTACCTAACTTTTTTCCCTTGTACTTATCGATACAAGAAGAGACATCAAAATAAGCTCTAACATTTTATTTCCTAAATAAATAAGAAAAAAGGAAAATCATAAAGCGACAAAGAGCAAGCCCTCTTAAAAAAACTGTTCGATACATGTACCTCTGAGAGACGAATGGGAAATGGGACCGCAAAAATATTAGATGAAGAAAATTTTGCCATTAATAGAGCAGCATTCACTTAATTGGAACGCAAAGTAGTAGAAGTTGATATAAAAATATTATCTGACAGCCAAACACTTCTAAATGCTTTAGAAAGAAATCCATTTATAGACACAAGTCCACGTTCTAGTAACATGAAAACCTCAACAGCCTTGCAAAATGTAATAGGACTTTTGTTGGATACCAGGACCAGCTTTACGGTAATATAAGCGGACTATCAAGCACAAAATAATTCGAGTAGTACACTTTCATTTATAAATATTAGTCGGAATGGATAGACAACTGATTGAAAATTCAAACTAATCAAGAGAAATTGGTTGGACCTAAAAAAGAAATGGGAATTACGTAATAAACCTGGAGCGAGCAGAACTCAAATTTTTTGTGACTCAAAAACAGGCCAATAGAAATTTAAATATAGATTATGAAATGAAAAATTTCGTAACGAATATGTGCAATAATACTTGAAAGAAGAAGGTGGACCACCTTGTCGTAACCTGTTCTGCATTATGTCGGAATAAGCAATAACTATATCTGAAATATCTGACTACATCTCCCATTGACTGCCAAAACCCTGATTAGCTTATTTCCCTGACTTACAGACCTATTAATTTAGTGTGTGGCACAATAAATCATTAATAGTCGTAATGCGCAGCCTAGGACATTCCGCTTGCTCCTTTTTATTTTCATTGTATTTAGATTTCATGTAAAATTTATTATATTTTTATTCACAATTATTTTCCGTTGATGTAGATATTATTTAAAAAAATTTTCATTTATTTTGCGGTGCCGCGTTTAATATCAGTTTACTGTAGCGTCGAACGTAGAGTACAGCTTATATGTGGAATATACTAAAAAAGTATTTCTTATCAGCATTTCAGAGTAAAATAAAATCATCAAAAACAGAGCCAAAGCATTGGTCATGAACTGTTTGTCATCGTTTATTGATTAAAAATTTTAAACGCAAGAAAAGATTAAGAAATCCCAATGACCTAAAGCATTTCAACCCAATCAGCTCTTTATCGCCACCTTGGCTCATAATCCAAGCTGAAGAGAACTGAAGCATTTATTTTTATTATCATTATATATTTTTTTTAATGATTTTTTGTTTATTTGGCGGTTTGTTGCTGATAAAGAATTGGTTTGCGTCCAAGAACATATTAAGAAACTAAAAAAGAAAAAATAAAAGAAAAGGCAATGGTACATGTTTCACAAAGCAAATGCAAATTATTTTAGTAATATACATAACAGTAAACATCAGCAATACGCAAATGAATTGAACGATGGCATGAGAACATGAGTCAATAAATAATTAGAAAATTATTGATAATAATTGAACATAACTACGGTACACTGCATATGCACATGGTTTTGCGTTTATTTGTGAGTTGTTTGTGTCTTTGCTCTTTATTTTCCGCTCGTACAGCATAAGTTTACAATAACTTTTGTGGCTCATAAACTTGTTACATTATAAAATATACGAATTCAGAAAATTAAAAGCACCATAAGGCTGAAAAGAGTAGCAATAACACAATGCTCAGCAGTGCCACAATTCCTAATGAGCAGGCATGCTAACCTACTTTAAATTTCATGAAGACAGTCACAAATTTGTTGTTGTTTTTGAAACAGAGCATACGAAATGCATAATTTTATGGAAATTACTTTTGCCTATACTCTTAAATAAATGCTCTATACACAAAATTGGTTTTCGTATCCCCTAAAATTTTTTATGTAAGTTTCACTAACAACTACCCTTCGGAATACGTGCATTAAAAATTGTGTTAAAATGAGGCTCTAATGTGCAAAATACATATATGTTAAATAAGAAATTTTCACATTGACCTTTTCCTCAGTTATAACCATAGCCAGAGTTGATATTTGTAGCAGGTAGACAATTGACTTAATATATGATCGCAAAGAGACGAGGGAAAAGTCTTTATTATATTAAATTCCATTGATATTGTTCGACAATATTAACACCTGGAAGCACTCATACAGCTCTCTGCAATTAATTTATATATAGATTTTGACCAATTTGTCAACTTGGAAAATTAGGTAGCAATAGACTAAGTTTTTAAAAAATTTTGTTTTAAATAATAAATTTTTCATTGAAAAAAAGTGTATAGTGCATGAATGTTCTGTTATTAAATAATAAAATGTCTTCTTTAATATAGCAATATTTAATTTTTTGAAATTTGTAGAGTGTTTATTTGCTTTTTCGTAAAAAGGGTGAAAATGACAAAAACAATTCAAAAAATATTTGAAAAAATTTAAAGTACCGTAACACACTACCATAAAGATTTCAAAGAGCAGCACTGCTTTAATGCATAATTAAGCAACCAGCAGACGGCTTGTAAGAAAGCAACAATTACATCTAATGCAGTTCAACATTGTAGCCGGCATGTGAGAAAAGGCATTTGCTAATATTGTTTATATTAAAGATATTAGGAGACTATACATATGTATTTAGTACATTAATATCATTCAGTTCTGATTTTATTATTTTTAGAACCAATAAAATAATATTTAAATGTACATAAACACTTTCTTTGATATACATATCGCACTGTATCTAGAAAACCATGACAACTCCAAATTTGCAAAATTTGAGTTGACTTTCAAAAAGTGCTGAATTGTCTTGTCCACCAATCAACTCAATCCGACATACACGTATGTATAATTAAAAGTGATGAAAAATCAATAATAGTTGGCATATAAAATTTATAACATACCTGATCAGAAGTGTGAACAGAGAGAGCTAAAAATTGCACTATTTCAAAATTATTGTTTTAAGCTGGAACTTATTAATAATTTATTCATAAAAAAATGTGTTTTAACTGTTTTAGATTGGTAAAATGTAATTTGTGAAAATAGTTTATGTCTGTTGAAAAGAAAAATAAATGGTGTCAATTTTTTAAGTGGGATTTCTAAATATTCCATTTTTTTATGGTAAATTGTTGTTTGTGCAACAGTTTCGTTTTTAAATATAGCTTTATCTATTCCCTTTATCTGTTTATTGTTTTTAAATACAGCATCTCCCGGCTCAAACTTTCGGTGTTTTTTTATTTTGTCCATATAACTGATTCCTTGTAATTTCATTTTTAAGGTCGTTATTAACAATTGTTTTAGTCTGTCAAGTTTTGATAAATTATTCTTTCGGTTTTTCCGAAGAATATATCAGCTGGATTGTTTTTGGTAACGGAATGTATAGTATTGTTATATTTATCCATTGAAATATTTATTAAATATTTTAATGAATATTCTGAACATTCTTCGCGAATGCATCTTAACTTTTCAATTATCGTTGAATGAACACCCTCTATTGTTCCATTAACTTCACTTTTCTGTGGCGGCGATTAATATATTTCTATTTAGAGTCCTTCTATGTAGTTTTGTACAATTGGACTTAAAAAGCTGCCTTCATTTTCCATTACGATCGTCTTCTGTGAAAAAAAGAAACGTAATGATTTAATCATTTTATCTCGAACATGTATAACTGATTTATTCTTGATACGAAAGAATTTAGTAAATTTGAAAAATTTGTCAAAACAAATAGTGAATTTTTCTGTTTTTATTTCCATGATACAAACATGTAATATAACTGTAAAGTATGATGGAGTTGGAGTAGAATGTAATTCGGAATTTGAAGGGTGTCTATTGTAAGTATTATTATAAGAAATTTCACAAGAGTTGGTAAAATCTTTTATTAATTTGGCCATGCTTGATATGTAATATGTTTCTAAAATTGGATTTTTATTTTCTACAAAATTTTTATGAGGTCACTTGTGTTCATTTTGAATAATTGAAAATTTTTGTTTTCTTTCTGATATACCTTATAAGATATTAAGAAAAATTAAAAGTTTGTGAAATTTATATTTGTGAAACAACACCTATTGCTAAATTAGAAGCATCAGTTGTAAGAATGAAAGGTTTTTTATAATCTGGAAACATCAAAAAAACATTTTCTTTATTGCAGATATTTTATCCAGGATCGGGTACAATTCCATTCTCCGAGACAAGAAATCTTAGAAATTCTACATGTATTCTATAAAACAGCGATTTTTCAAGGTTTACTTTAAATTGTCTTTTTGCAGTAGTGAAAATACGTCCTCTAAATTCCTGAGTGTTGTTCCTAACGTTTTCCAAAAATTACGATATCATTGATATAGGCGTTTGTCTATTAAGGGCTTCAGAGAGTCGTTGATGGTATTGTATATTCGTACATAGCGTTGGCCATTTAGAAAGCCGTTTTTTAATATCTTTTTCCTTCATATTGATTTGGTGAAATCCGGATGTTAAATCGAGTGTAGTAAAGAATTTACATTCGCCCAAACTTGCTAATGTATCATTTATGACCGAAATCGGATACTCGTCAGATACAGTGACATAATTAAGGCGTTTGAAATCAATAACTACTCTGTACCTTTTATCTCCTGAAGGACTTTCTTTTTGGGTACTATCCACAAAGGAAAATTGTAAGGACTTTTAGAGGGCCGAATTTTACCATTTTGTTTTCTATCTGTTTTTTTAACTTAGTTCTTAGGTTCGCTGATGTGAATATGATTTGGTATAGACTGGTTCTTCTGGTGCCGTTTTGATTTTTGCACGAACACTTGTGTCAACTGTTCCACTATCTGAAATAGCTCCAAAAATATTAGAATGTTTTGATATTGAATTAAGAAGTTTAGAAGTGACCTCTGATTTTAGGTTTCAGTTTTAAGGTATCTTTTGCTTATAATTGCAGAGTTTCTTTTTTTTGTCGATATCCGCTTCTACCTTACGAAGAAAAGGCCGATTATACCGTGATGACAGTCCGGGAAGGACAAAAAAATTAGATTTTCCTAATTCTGTTACCTTTTTTGTAATTGTTAATTATCCTGCCGCTGATTGAATTTTAAGTGGATTTTCTACAGGTTTTGAATTGCAACCTAATTTTTCATTTACGAAATTTTTGTTGGCACCTGTATCTATCAGAAATTTGAAAGGCTCGCCTTCTTTTGTAAAATTTATCTCACTGTGGTTCACACATCTCTTTGTCAGTTCTTTGTTCATAGTGTTCAAAATAGTTTTCTCCTGTCATTGCTATGTTAAACATCCTCTGTTGTTTTCTTGATATATTTGAGGAATTGTTTGACCATCTTGTAAGTTATTATTGTGTTTATTCATATAATGAACATTATTTGATTTAATTGAAGGGTCGACTTCCATTGGAATTGGAGGCTTAAGTTAAATAGAACGTTTAGTTGGTACATATCTTTCAATTGGTACTGAATTTATGTGGCTAAAATCATATATTTGATTACGTTCTCAACTAGTCATTTACCTACGTGCAGGTATTGGCCTTTGTTGAGATATAAAGGATTGATTAGTCTGTGATATTGCAAAATTATAGGGTTTCTTATGAATTACGAAATTTCTAAGGTTTAGGTTCTAGATTTCCAAGCAGGACGCATAGGTATCTGGTAGCGTGGTTGGCTTTTGAATAGCCAACACCTTAGAGAGGTCACTGTTAATGCCTCTAATAAACAAGTTCAGCGATCTATTTCTATAGTTCTCCATAAGGTCGTCAACGGATTTCTGTTAGTAGTCATGCGCTTTTATTTGATTGATAATGAACGATAGTTGGTGATTAATTTTATCGTAATATTGATCAATTCTCCAACTCATTTGGACTAAGGATCCTAACTCATGCTCCAAGGTTCATAGGTTCTATTTGCCTGCATAGTGCAGAGAAAGACACTGTTTAATTTTTTCCCAATTTTCAAAAATGTTTTAGGAGATTCGGGCGGTATCTGACTTATGTTCTGCCTTTTATGTTATAAAATAGAACGGAATAATGGTTTCCTTCTAACTACTTCATAGTCTTGTAGGATGGATTCCACCATATGAATCCATGACATATATTAGACAGTATTACATGGGAAGGAATTAGACAAGGGAGTTTCCTGATTTCTCCTAATTCAGCGTCTGTCAGCGGAATATTATATAATGTATTAATACAAATAACCCTAATCCAAAATCATTATTCTTCTGTTAATTTGTTTTTTTTAATTAAAATATGTTACAATATTATATCTAAATTACCTATATTAGGACTACTAGCCTCCAAGGCCTACGACTCGACAAATTATAACTTCAATTAAAAATAATTTGATGTATTACAATGTTTAAGAAAATAATATATATGAATTATGTTATTTAAAGATAAAGTTTTGAGCAAAGTGGATGAATGGAATATGATCAATAGTTAAGTTACCACCAGGAAATTGGCAGTTCGGGGATACCGTACTATTTGGAAGATGATTCTCAAACGAACAAAGAGGCTGCTCTTGGAACGAGGAATGCTCGTAGGATATCGAGATAAATCGCTTTTGATGTTGAATTTGATGTAACGATGATTGAAGTCGGCCCAGGCATCTGCTAATTTTGCTCTTAAGCTAAGGGATATTTTTTTCATTATATCTTTTGCGTCATTTGGAATAAAGGCTAAGCAGTGTGCGGAACCAAAGTACAGCGCTGCGGTATCAGTAGACTCATTGCCTGAGATTCCTTGATAGCTTGGCACCCAGAAAATTACTGTTTTGATGCAGTTTTTTGGTGTAAGTTTCTGATTTATTTGATTATTCCATTCTCGTTATAAATATTTTTGATGGCGGAAATGGAGGGGAAACTGTCTGTGCATAATTTACCGATGCTATTTGGAGCATATTTTACAGTCTTTAAGATAGCGAAGGCCTCAGCACTGAAAACGGTGCAGTAGTTGTAAAGGCGGCTCCCAGATTTTACTGAGCCATTTTGTTTCATTACAGCAAAAGATGTGGTGTAGTCGGATTTGAAACCATGAGTATATATCCAGGTCCATCTGTCAAAGTTGTGCTTTGTATTCAAAAACAGTTGTTTGTACGTGGAGCTGCTTGTGGAGCACTTCGAAAATATATTCAAGTCCGTATTAATTTTACAGTTTTGTAACTAACAGGGTGTCAATGGAGTTACTTGGTGCACTTAACTCCCTACAGAATGAGGCACATCTAATACGGATGCATGTAATACGGATTTGATTCTGCCATTGTAATAAGAACTAGCGGCGCTGATGAAATCATTGTGCAGGATCAAATTTGTAGTGCTAAGTAACTTAGGTATTAGTCTGGCAGTAGTTTCGAGGATGCGGTCTTTTACAGTTGGGAGTCAGACTTCTGATAGGATGCATTTAGTTAGGAATGTATTTATACTACGACGAACGGCTATGTGATATGGCATCTTTATTTTGTTTATGTGGGTATTTGCACACCAACCGTAGATGGGTAGTGCATAATCTATTTTTACTAATATCAGATATCTTGTTAAATGTAAGAGATTATTTATATGAAAAACTACTCTCTTAGTTTTTCCTTAAATCTAAACAGTGTTGCTTAAAGGTAAGTTTATTGTCGAACGAGACTCCTGAGATTCTTAAACTGCTTACATATTCAATTGGGGTATCATCAATTATAAGGGAGGGATATCTGTATTTATGCTTCCTACATATATGTAATATTTTACATTTATCAATTGGTAATCACGCTCCGGATAGCGCACCCCATTTTTTTATATCACACAGTATTTTATGAAATGTTTCAATAACGGTATTCATGTTTTTGGTGTCTGTGAAAATTATAGCATCTTCAGCGTTTATTGAAAGGTGTATATTTTTATGTTGGAGAATAATGTAGTTTAATTGCTCAAAAGTAATGATAAATAGTACAACAGATAACGGGGAACCTTGCGGGATACCATTGTACACTGAGTGATGCTTCGAAAACCTATTATTTACTCTTATCCGAAAGGACCGACGAGTCATAAAAGCCTTCACCAAGTTAAAGATCTTTGGACCGACGCCCCAGTTCTCTGATGAATAACTATATGTACTTCTTCGCGATCAAATGCTTTTTCGAAATCAGTCGCTAGTATAGAGACATGTTTTCTTTTTGAAAGTGTATTTGACACGTGAGGGTGGAGCTGAAGTAGAGTGTCCATAGTGCTGTGGTTTCGTTTGAATGCAGCTTGATTGTGACTAATGAGATTATTTTTAGAAATATACCACTTCAACCGTTTAGAAACGATATTTTTAAGCGTTATGCACATGCACGATATGTTTTACAAATTTAGGTAATAATTTATTACCTAAAATATATTTAAATTATATTTGAATTCGTCATTAGCTATGTTTGAAATTTAATTATTTCTGCTTGGAAGTGACAAACTTAAATGCATTGCCATTGCAGCGCTACTAGCAACACTTGACTTTTATTGCTTCTCTTCGTATTTGGTTTCACTGAGCGCAAAGCATGCAGTGAACCCAAAATAAAGTATTCGCAGCATTGCGGTAGTTCAGTGCTAGCATATGTAATATGTGCACTACAATGTCCTGGAATGATGTAACCTCTACACTATTATGTTCAATTACTTTTACACAGTCTTGCTTTCTCACACAGTCCTCGCTGATTGCTACCTTCATGGGAAGGCTTGTATTAGATTTTTTTTTTTTAATTTTTCATTTAGACTTGTTAATTTGTTCTTATGTCACCACAGCAAGTGGTAGATTTCGTGGAATTATTTCCCGACAGTATATTAATTTATAATTTTTTGTCTTCACGTCGAGTAATTTTCTGGATAATAGAAAATAGAAAACATTTTCTTTTTTTTTTTTATTATACGTGCGTATTTAAGATACATGCAAAACAAACGCACTGGTTGCTGGTTAAAACTTAACTTAAATTTTATTCATTTATTTCTTTTAAAAACACTTCTGCTCTTATTTCTTTAAAAACACATACAGTGCCATTTTTTCTATTATCTCTATCTTAAAGATAATGAAGCTTTGCTCATACTTATTTCTAATCACAATGTATTTAATATGCAAAAAAATAATATTAACTTATTTTAGTTCTAAAGCAACTCTTATACAATGGCACAGTTACCCTTTCTATGGTGCTAACTTACATGTGCATCTATTAAAAACAAACATTGAATTCAAGTACAAAAGAATCATTCGTCTAAATCTATTGTTTTATTGGTTAAAGGAAACTCCCTTGTTCTGGAGTTTGGTAAATAATTGTTTTATTCCGTTCGCCTAACGATTATAAAGCACAGCAATTGTTAAAAAAAAACATTAATTTTATATGATAGCATGTAAGAAAAATAGTATATAAGAAGTCAAAATTTCGTAATAATTCATTTTTTAAAAGATTAATTTTTTTTATGTGATATTATTGCTCATTATGAACGCTGACTCGATAAAATTATTTTATTTAATTGATATGAATATATCAATATATAATATATATATAATATAATATAAT
>JXPL01063596.1:0-18820 GCA_001015235.1 Sphyracephala brevicornis | reverse complement strand
GGAAATTGTGTCAAAGGATGTGGTAAATAATTAATAAAACACACAAAACATGAAAAAGAGTAATGATGTTAATGAGTTCGATAATTTCATGGGATCTCTTGATCGAATCGAATTAAGTGAAGAACAACAAGTACTATTAGCTTCTTTTGGTGGAAATGATTGCTCTGTGATAAATAACTGTCATGGAGGAAATTGTGTCAAAGGATGTGGTAAATAATATGCAGTGAACAGTCAACTCGCAATGGGAGACTATTTCAATAGTTTCTCATTGCAAGTTATACAAATACACTTTCATCAGATTGATATGTTTTAACAACCAATATGAAAGTATCTTAAATAGACACAATTAAATTACACTATGAAAATTAGCCAATTTAACTCCATTATACCCTTAAACAAAAAATTAAATCTTATCTACAATGCTTATTCAGATCGATTTATAGTTTTGTCTAATAGAATAGATTACTTAAATGATATTGTTCTCATAAAGAATAATAAATCATTATATAATAAATTAATAGAAGCTGGATGCCTAATAGAAAAAGATCGAGATGAAATAGAATTAGTTCGAGATCTACAAAAGCGGGTCGATCAAGATACAAGTTTCTTTAATTTAATTATAAATCCAACACTTGCTTGCAATTTTAAATGTTGGTATTGTTATGAATCTCACATAAAAGATTCAAAAATCAATGCTGATGTATTACTTAGAATCAAAAATTTAATTTCTAACATTTTAGACAAACAATTTAATTTAAAAGAATTTAATTTAAATTTTTTTGGAGGGGAACCATTATTGTGTTTTGAAGTTGTTAAAGAGATAATATCTTTTACTGAAAATATTTGTAAAGAAACTTCTAAAAAAATATCTGTAGGTTTTACGAGTAATGGATATTTGTTAAATCACAATAGAGTTGAATGGTTGTCGAAACATTCTGTTAAATATCTACAAATAACATTAGATGGTTATAAAGAACAACACGATAAAGTTCGTTATCCAAATAAAAAATCAGGATCATATGATCGAATCTTAGGAAATGTAAAATTATTGTTAAATAAAGATATTGATGTTATTCTCAGAATAAATTATACTATTGAGAATATATATAATATGCAATATATATTAGACGACTTACAAGATTTAGATGCAAAATCTAAATCTAAGCTTGATATACAATTTCATCGTGTTTGGCAAGATGCAAAAGGTGTAAATATTGACATTGAAGTAGATTCTGTCTTGACACAATTTATAGATAAAGGTTTTATCGCACATAGACATCCTTTCAATAATGTTCGAGATTCGTGTTATGCTGATAAATTATGTGGGGCTTTGATAAACTATAATGGAGATGTTTTTCGCTGTACTGCACTTAATTTTACAAATCATCAAAGAGATGGGTATTTGTCAGAAGATGGATCCATTGTTTGGGAAAATAATTCAAATGAAATACGAAAGAATATAAAGTTCAAAAACGAGTCATGCTTAAAATGTAGAATTCTTCCTATTTGTAATGGAGGATGTTCTCAAAAAGCCATTGAATATAAAGACCAAGATTATTGTATATTACAATATGACGAAAAAGCTAAGAATAATGCTATTATTGATAAATTAAGAAACTACTTATTATTCAATCCAGCACCATCAATTATAATATAAAAAGTATGAAGTTTCCTTTTATTCGTCAATTAGAAGCAAACGATTGTGGACCGACTTGTATACAGATGATATGTACATACTACAACAATAAGTATTCTTTAATAGAACTAAAAGACATTTGTAGTATTACGCGACAAGGAATATCCGCTTTTGATATTGTATTTTGCTTAAAAGAAATAGGCTTTAAGGCGAATGCAGTTTCTATAAAATCAGAAGATATATACAAAATGCCTCTTCCTGCAATAATATATTGGAGACAAGAACATTATGTAGTATTGTATAAAATAGAAAAGTCAAAAAACAATGTATTTTATCATATCGCAGATCCTAGTTTTGGGCGTATAAAATTAACTGAAGAAGAATTTTATAAATCATGGATCAATAACGAAAAAGGAATTGCTATTGTAATGCAACCTCAGGATCTTTTTTTTAAGAAAAAGGCTATAAAGTCTATTGAAGAAAATTCAATAAAAAAAATATCTAAACTATTTCTAGGAATAGGAAAATCTCATTCCAAAAGTTTTTTCTTAGCATTGATCCTTATAATCATTTCAATATCTTTAAGCTGGACAATGCCTGTAATATTACAGAAAGTTATAGATGAAGGTGTTCTGAAATCTAATGTTTCTGTTGTTTGGAAATTGATGCTCTTTCAATTTTGCTTTTTTTGTGGATATACAATTTCTGATTCCGTAAGTAGTATTTTATTAACAAAAATAAATTTTCACGGGAGTATAAAATATCTTGCAGAATATCTTTACAAATTAGTAAAACTCCCTGTTAAATTTTTTGATACTCGTTTAAATACAGATTTAATCCAACGTATGGATGATCAAGAAAGAGTGCAAAACTTTCTTACCTTTCATTTTATAGAACTCTTCTTCTCTGTTTTAAATTTACTTGTATTTGGGTCTATTCTAATATATTATAGTGGAAAATCATTCTTTATTTTTCTTTTTTTGAGTATTATATCTATAATATGGACCATTCTTTTTTTGAAGAAAAGAAAAAGATTAGATTATGATCGCTTCTATATTAGTAGCCAAAACAGGAACAATATTTATGAGATGATCAATGGAATGTCTGAGATAAAAATTAATAATGCTCAGAACGTAAGAATTTCAAAGTGGGAGAATGTACAAAAGAGAATGAATGAAATTGGGTTAAAGGCTCTCTATCTAAATTATTATCAACTGGTAGGAAGCTCTTTTATCAATAGGTTTAGAGATATTGTCATAACGTGTTTATGTGCTTTTCTCGTTATTTCTCAAAATATGACATTGGGTGTAATGATGACAATCAGTTACATACTCGGACAATTGAGTGCACCTATTAATCAATTGACACAACTAACTAGAAGTTTTCAAGATGCTTCTAATTCTCTAGACCGGCTAGACGATATTCAACGTAAAGAGAATGAAAATAATGAAATGAAAATTTCTCCCCCTATTACTATTAAAAAAGGGATAAGATTATCAAATATCTCTTTTAAATATATAGAAAATTCACAATCTTATATTATTGATAATTTAACGCTGAATATTCCTAAAGGAAAAGTTACAGCCATTGTAGGCGTTAGTGGGAGTGGGAAGACGACAATACTTAAACTTCTATTATCATTTTACTATCCACAGAAAGGAGATATTTACCTAGACAACGTAAAGTTAAATAATATAAATTCAGATCTATGGAGACAAATGTGTGGAGTTGTGATGCAAGATGGTATTATATTCAGTGGTACTATTGCTGAAAATATAGCATTGGGGGATGAAACTCCAGATCTAGATCGTGTAATATATGCATCAAAGCTAGCCTGTGTAGATAATTTTATAGAACAACTGCCTATGCAATATTCAACAAAAATAGGAAGAATTGGTGTTGATCTGAGTGGTGGGCAAAAACAGAGAATGTTGATAGCTCGTGCAATATATAAGAATCCTCAATTCATAATATTAGATGAAGCAACATCATCTTTGGATGCTAACAATGAAGCATCTATTTTGAATAACCTCAATTCTTTTTTTAACGGAAGAACTGTAGTTGTTGTTGCTCATCGTCTAAGTACTGTAAAGAATGCGGATAATATTGTTGTAATGGAGCATGGTAAAATTATAGAAGAAGGTACACATGCTGATTTATCAAAAATAAAAGGTGCCTATTTCAACCTAGTGAAGAACCAATTAGAATTAGGAAGTTAAAGCTAAAAATCATGAATAAGACACTATTAACCTTAATTTTCACTGCTTTATGTTTCGGAAAACTATCAGGGCAGATTATAAAAACAAAGGTTGTATCGGCAGAAGATTCTCAATCTTTACCTGGAGCTACAATTAGTATTTTTACTCCCGACTCCATTTTTAAAGAAGCTTACAGCTCTGATCAAAAAGGATTGTTTTCTCAACGAGTTCCATTTGATAAATTCCGAATACAAATATCGTATCTCGGTTACAAGGATGTAAATATTCTAATCAAAAATGAAACAAGCAAAGACATTGATTTAGGATCAACTATTATGTACGCAGATCATTCAAAAATGCTTAAAGAAGTTATAGTATCAGCTCAGTCTATCTCGGATGGTGTGGATAGAATGGTTGTATTGCCTTCTAGTCAACAAATAAAAGCCTCAAACTCAGGTATCGATTTATTACAACAATTGCAATTGCCCGGACTATTTGTAGATCCTGTCATGCAGAAAGTAAGTATTGCAGGAACATCCGGTGTTGTTTACCGCATAAATGGAGTTAACTCAACATTAAACCAAGTAATAGCTCTGAAAGCAGAGCAAATACAGCGCATAGAGTATAGTCAGAATCCGTCGATTCGGGAAGTTGACTCAAATTCTGGATTTATTAATATTTTTCTAAAGAAAGAATTGACTGGTACATATTTAAATACAAATGTATTGGGAGCAGTTGCTACTGGTTTTATTAATGGAAACGCAAATATTAAGACTATTTTTAATCAATCACAATTGGCATTAGACTATGATGTAAACTGGAGAGATTATTCTAAAAGGTGGTCGAGAGAAAACGAATCTTACTACTATCCAAAAGGAGACATTCTGACTTTATTAAAGAAAGGGAATGAAGCCCCATTTGGTTATTTAAGTCATAATATAAATCTTACTTATACATATACAAACACCAATGACATCTTTAACATTCGTTTCTTAAATAGTATTTATAATTCTTTTGATAGAAACTATATCGATCTATATCAATACAACACCAATGATCCGTTACTTTTTCGAAATATACATTCCAAGTCTAATAACTATACTCCATCCATTGATGTATATTATATAAAGAAAATAGAAGACAAAAAAGGTTTCGAAGTGAATCTGGTAGGAACTTTAATGAATTCAGATTATAAAAGGACATTAAGAGACACATACTATAGTAATACGCCGGAAGATGATATTTACAACTATATCGATGGACACAAGAAATCACTAATATTTGAGAGCTTTTACTATAATAAGAAAAATCCAACAAATTATAATATTGGATTAAAGGGTATATATAGCCATGTAAAAAACAAATATATAGGTAATACTAGTCGGATCAATCAGGTTAATATCTATCCTTACATATCTGTAAATGGTAAAATACAAAATCTTTCTTATACACTAGGCGTAGGTTTACAGATACTTCATTCCAAAGATGATGAAACGTCAAAGAACTATTATAGAAACCTGTCTAATCTGAATGTTTTTTACAGTAAAAACAAATCATGGAATATACGAAATGTACTTCGTTATAGTCCATCTTTCCCAAGCCTTTCCGACCTCAATGATGTTGATCAAAAACGTGATTCATTGATGATTATTCGTGGAAATCCTTATATAAAACCGGCACAGACAATTTCAAACAGACTAAGTTATACTTATCAGATCAAACAAAATATTCGTATGACAATAGGTATAAATGCTTCGAAAACATTTGATCCAATCCGATATAATTATTATTTTGATCCATCCGTAAGTTCTTTTGTTTCCCAAAGAAAGAATCAAGATTATGAACAAAATTTTGGTACAACTATTGATTTAAATTGGAACTCTATTTTTAAAATTTTTAGTGCTTCAATAGGAGGTGGATGGGATGATTATAAATCAAAAGGAACCAACTATTCCCTTCATCTTAATAATTTCTATTGGTATATATTTTGTAATGCACAGTTCAAAAATATATCTATAAATGGAGGGTATAGAAAAGCATCTAAAGATTTGTATGGACAAATTATAAGTCTAAATGAAAACTATTCTTCTTTAGATATTAATTATAAAAAGAAAAATTTAAACATAAAAGCGGGAATCATGTTTCCATTTACATCTGGAACTAAATATGGAAGTGAACTAAAATCTTCTGTAGTTCAATCGAATAAATACATATATATAAGAGACAATGCTAATATGATATATATTGGTTTATCATATAATATATCGTGGGGTAGATCTATGTTTAAGGTTAACAGAAATATTAATAATTTTGATTGGGATAGTGGTATTATGCAAATCAGAGATAACTAAATATAATATTAAAGTATAATGAGTATGTCTTGTAGCAGGAATAGTCCACCTATAGTATCCGTAATAATTCCATTCTATAATGTCGCAGAATATATAGAAGAATCTATTCGTTCCATTTTAGAACAAACTTATAGAAATCTAGATATTATACTAATAAACGATTGTTCAACAGATAGTAGTTTGAGGATAGCTACAAGTTTTAAGCAAAAAGATGATAGAATCAGAATTATAAACCTCAATAAAAACATGGGACCTGGGTTTTCTAGGAATATAGGTATTCGTAAATCAATAGGACAATATATTTATTTCTTGGATGCCGATGACTATTTAGACACTGAGGCTATTGAAAATCTATTGAATCATATAACTATAATAAATGTAGATATATTATTATTTAATGGCCAATCTTTTAATGATAAATCTCGAGAATATTCCAATTGTAAATATTTTCCTTTAGAAGAACAGTTTTTTAAAAATGGGCAGATTCTAGAACTTTATCGGGTTCTTTTATTTGATTGTTTCTCTGCTTGCTTAAAATTTTATAATGCAGATTTTTTGAAAGAAAGGCATATATACTTTCCGTCAAAAATTTACGGAGAAGATGTCGAATTTTGGATACGATGTTTACTGAATACAAATAAAATCGATTATTTAAATATTTGTAGTTACTACAGAAGATATAGATCTAATTCAATAATGACAGGAGGAAGTATAAAAAACATGAAAGATAGAGTCGATAACTTCTTTCAGCTCTTAAATATTTGTGAAGGTAATCAAATTCTATTTATTTATATTCTAAAGCGATATATTCCTTTTAGATTACAAGAAATAAAACAATTCCAAAATAAATATTTAATCGAGTATACATATAATAAATTAAATAATCTTTTAAATATTTACAAATTATGAATGCCAATTATTCTAATCAATTTCCTTTAAAAGCACTTGTTTTTATTTTAATGTTTATTATTTCTAATACATCTCTATCAAGTCAGGAAGTCTT
Source organism: Sphyracephala brevicornis (assembly GCA_001015235.1). NCBI lineage: Eukaryota > Metazoa > Arthropoda > Insecta > Diptera > Diopsidae > Sphyracephala > Sphyracephala brevicornis. Next base: position 11,632 of record JXPL01063596.1, on the reverse strand, counting down.
TACTCGATTCTCTTTTTCAGGATATAAAGTTGTAGTTATAGAAGATACATTATTTAAAATAGATATAAAAAACAATGTAGAAGCTACACAAGAAATTACATCAAACAGGACTCTAGAACTAACAATTAAAGAACAAACAGGACGTGTACCTAAAGATACCATATATGTATATACAAATAAAATTGATTATTTGGCTCTACATAACTCTGAACTCTTGATCTCTGATCAATTTAAAACCGACTCTTTGAAATTAGAATTAGTATCTACATTTGGTAAAATAAATATCCAAACTAATTATTTAGATGTGCAAGCAGGAGCTGGAAGTCAATTATACATAGAAGGAGAAACCTCCTTATCAAACTGGGAGATAGGAGCTGGCAGCTCTATTAATGCTCAAAAATTAACTTCACATAAGGCGAAAGTAGATGTGGAGGGACATTCTTCTTTGACTATAAATTGCCAAACTGTTATTGAACAAAACATTGAGAATTCTTTTTTTAAAAATATTTATAATCATAAGTGAAATATATTGATTTTAGTATTTATGGATAAATATCCTTTAGTATCAGTTGTAATGCCTTTCTTTAATTCCGAGAAATTCATAGAAACCTCAATAAAGAGTATCTTAAATCAAACATATGCCAATATAGAATTTATAATCATTAATGACGGATCTACGGATTTTTCCTCTCAAATAGTAGAAAAAATTAAAGATTCTAGAGTTTTATATATAAACAATTATTTAAACCAAGGTAATTATACTTGTAGAAATCAGGGTTGCAAAATTGCTAGTGGAAAATATATTTGTGTTATGGATTCAGATGATATAGCTCATTCTGATAGAATAAGAATACAAGTCGAATACATAGAAAAAGACCCATTAACCATAGCATGTGGTAGTTTTTTCGAATTACTAGATGGTCAAAAATGTATAAAACCTATTGATTACGAATCAATAAGGGTTTATTTATTACATAATAATATGTTCTTACATCCATCTCTATTAATAAGATCGGAAGCTATCAAAAAAATAAATTACTACGATGAAACTTTTTTTTATTCTTCTGATTATGATTTAGTTTGTAGGCTTTCTTTAATAGGAAAAATATCTAACATTCCTGAAAATTTAATGTGTTATAGGTATCATAAAGACCAAATATCAACTGCAAAACGTCAAGATCAGATAGCTTATGCTGATAAAATAAGAATAAACTATTTAAGAGCTTTAGGTTTCAGGTTAGATCACCAGATGGAAACAAATTTTACTTACCTAATGAAAAATGTAACTCGTGACACGTTAGATGCAAACATTTTATATTTATTATATAAAGATTTGGTTTGTCAAAATCAGAAACTAAATTGTTTTAATAGTCATATTTTCAATGATTTTTTAAAAGTAAAGATTAAAAATAGTTTAGAATGAATTAATATTCATAATATAAGCCCAATGAATAAACCTAATATTAGTATCATAATGCCAGCATACAATGCATCATTATATATTCGTGAATCGATAAATAGCGTTTTGAATCAGACTTTTCAGAATTATGAACTTATTATTATTGATGATGGTTCTGATGATAATACAATCGATATTATTGAGCAATATCAAGATGAAAGGATTCGCTTGTTAAAAAACACCCACAACTACATAGATTCTTTAAACAAAGGAGTTAGTCTTGCTCGAGCTAAGTATATTGCTAGAATGGATTCAGATGACATCATGCATCCAAGTCGTTTAGAAATTCAGTATCAGTTTATGGAAAGTAATAACCATATTGATATTTCTGGAACATGGATAGAAGCTTTTGGAAAGCGAACAGGTATTCTGAAAAATTTATCTGAGCACAAAGCTATTATTCTACAAGCAATATACTATACTCCATTTTATCACCCCACTGTTATTTTTAAGAGAGAACTTTTACGTTCATTCCATAAGTCCAATAATATATATGAATTATATGATAAAAATTATATTTATGCAGAAGACTATAAACTATGGATACAACTAATAAAAAAAGGATATGTTCTAGGGAATATAAAAGAAGCTCTATTATCATATAGATGTACCAACACTCAGGTTACTTCTGTAAGATATACTGAAATGATGTCATGTACAAAAAGAATTCAAGAAGAATATATTGAATATCTGAAAGATAAAATTAAGCGAAGTAAAGTTGATCCCGAAAATCTGCTAGATAAAGCAATATCATTTTATAAAAATGATCAAATTAATTTAGAATATCTAAAAAATATTGTGTTCAAATTCTACTCTAAAGCTTTACTTTAACTAATGGATTAATTCTCAAATATCAGATATATTAGAATTATTTTTATTGAACCTCTGACCAATATAGTTGTAACTTTTTAGTACAAAAAAATAATCTTCCTGAAATATTATTTACTATGGATGAAATAACGGTTATAGTTACAGTATGGAAACGAAATCACTTAGAAGAACAGATTCAATCATTACTTAGACAAACCATAAAGCCCAAAGAAATTTGGGTTCGTCAAACATATCGGCATGTTGATGTGAATGATGTATTAGATAAATATAAAGAATTCATAACATATACTTATCTAGAAATAGATAGAGGTGTATTTGGGCGTTTTGAATCTGTAAAACAGGTATCGACACCTTACTGTTATATTATTGATGATGACATTATTCCCGGTTGCGGATTCATGGAAAATGCATTAAACGCATGTAAGCGTTTAAATGCAATAATAAGCCCCAATGGAAGGTTGGTGAATCATAAAACCAAACGGACAGAATTTTATATTGGGGATGGACATGAATTTCAACATAGTTTTTGTTTACAAGATACAGAAGTGAATTCAGGCAATAATTCATGGTTTTTTAAAACTAAATGGATAAACCACTTTCTAAAGGAGCCTCCGATATACTTGGATAATGGAGAGGACATCCATTTATCTGCGACCTGCAAATTATATGGGAGAATATTGACGTATGTACCAAAACAAATTATCCCTTATGAAGCTGGGAATACAAAACGTGTATATTCCTTGGATGAGTTTTCCTTACATTGTAAGCCTAGATTTTTCGAGGAAAGAATTGAGGTAATTCGTTATTTTGAGAATTTAGGGTGGGATTTGTCATGTAAAAAAGGAATATCTCAGGATTTACAGAGACAACCTAAAATATCGGTAGTGATGCCTATTGATAATATTAACAATGCTAAAATTTCAATTGCAAGTATTTTGGATCAATCTTTTAAAGACTTTGAGCTTATATTAATATTTTCAGAAGCAGTTATCTGTGATTGGTTTAATGATTCTAGAATTGTTTGGATTAATATAAAGGAAAAAAAAAACATATCATGTAATGTTAAATATTGGTTGCGCCTTAGCTAGATCTAAATATATATGCACCGCAGACAATAACCATTTATCGCTAAAATTAAGATTATCAACACAATACCAACTAATGGAGAAAAATGAAAATATTGTTGCGTTAGGACAGGTATCTTCAAGGGAAAGAATTGAGTATTCATCTTTAATCATAAGGTGTAATATTTTACATCAGATAAAATATTATAAAGATCTTTCAAAATACCCTGACCTAGATTTAATCCATCGATTAGATATGATAGGAGATGTCATGTCCTATTCTAAAAATTTAATCGAAAGGATATCAAACTAGTTTATGATACTATCCCTAATTAATTTATCATCAGTACATATTATGAACACAGTCTCTTTCTTACCTTCTCCACCCTCTCGATAGGTCTCTCTTTCGAGTCGTATTTTATCCTCAATCGTTCCGTTTTTCATTGTATTTTTATACTCAAAGCTATCTTTAACACCCCTTTCAAACTTAAAACATCGATCAAAAGCCTTTTCTGCATCTTTGAAAAAGTTAGTCCTATTAAATCCCCCTCGCACACTACCCTTTGAAGTGTTTTTGTGATTCGTCTGTGGGCTTAATTTAATTCGATTCCCCTTGTCTTTTCTACTTACAATAACATGAGCGTGCATTTGGTCTCCCTCTTTTTCATCCCTTGTATGATGTACTTTCGCAAAATAAAGTAAATCATCAGCTCGAAGCTCCTTTTTAAAACTATCGGCATAAAGTTTCATCACTTCTTTATTGATATATTCTTTAAAAACATCCGACTGTTCGCTTTTTGAGCCACCCAGAGCCCTTATTTCTTCTTGGCTAGGACTAATAGTCAAAACAAAAAACCTTGCGTCATTTCGGTTTAATTTAGCCTTATTCTTATCTAAAGAACTTACTACTTCAATGGGAGATACAAAGTCTCTATCGTATGAAAAAAAATGCTCTATGAGGCTATTTTTTTCGATCAACTCTTTATCCTCGTGTCTAAAATAACTTACTACACCGTAAGAACTACCTGTATTAGCATAACTCCCACTACCTCCCCCTTGTATCTTGATGTGCATAGCTTATCCAAATAAATTTTTAACTCTTCCTGTTAATCCCTCTTTGTCTTTTTTATCTAAAAATTTCACGATTTCAAGCAAAGCTTTTTCTGTCCGATCTTCAAACTTATTTTGTCTTTCGATTTGATTCGATATTTTCTTTTCTAAGGCATCGATGGCTGTTTTGTTATCTCCGATTATTTCCCGTACTATTCCTATAATTTGGTTTGCTAAGTCTTCAGATATTTTTACGCTAGTAAGTGTTCCAATCAAACTATTTAGTTTGTCCATTTCAAACTTCATTCGCTCTTCAGCTTTTACCATTCCCATTAAAGAGGGTTCAAGGATGTTTTTTTCTTGAGTTCTCAAAAATGCCACGATTTGATCTTGTCTTTTTCGGATTCTCTCCATTTCCTGAACAGGTGTTTCATCTTGAGTAGGATTGATTCCGTATTTCTCAAAATAGGCTAGTGCTTGATTGATGAAATCTTTTTTTGAGAGTCCATTTGTAAGGGCTAGTTTATCTAGTTTCTTACTTGTGGTTTGATCGATGGTTACTGTTGTTTGTTTATTAGTCATTGCTAATCCAATTGTTTTATGTATACCTAATATACTTATTACAAATATATTATAATTATTACAATTATATATACAATGATTAATATTTTTGCTATTATAAGTTTTAAGGCTTATAATAGGGTTTGGCTTCGCAGAACAAGAGGTTAAACAGGGTTTGCTCCGTTTCCCCTTGCTTTTTCTTATCTTCATTTACATTCAGATGAAAAACATCAGCTAAAGCTGAATGAAGATAGAAAATTATTCGTGGTATACCCCTCAAATTTTTCTTTTCTCCCACAAAAACAAGATCCAATGGAATACTAAAATGCAGGCAAGGGAGACGAGATAAAAATACGACTTCAAAGAAGTGCCGATTTTTATAGATGTCGTTTATATACCCTTGACAAATGAAGTATGGAATTACTTTTGTGTTGTGAGGACGAAAGAAAAACCTTTAATATATAAGACTAGAACGCCCCCACCCTTGTTTTAAGACATTTGAATTTGTTTTGTTCTTTTCAAAATCAAGCTCGAAGAATTAAGGTTTCAGCGAGTCTTAAAAACGGCTTTGCTCGCATACAAACGCTACTAAATATTCATTTTTGGTGTTTGTATTATAATACAAAACTTATTATATGCTTATCAGGATTAAACAACATGGATTGAAACAACTAATAATGAACTAATTAAGAATTATAAAAAGCTACCAAGTACGACTTTTTGAATACTTAATGCGACTTTTTGAATACATTTTCCCATTTTAAGTACGACTTTTTGAATACATTCGACGACTTATATGTACTACAAGTCGTAATTGTTTTTATCTTTGTATAAGTATTCAACAGGTCGTACTTAGATACAACAAGCTCATGAGTAAAATTAAAAACAAAGATGTTCTCCAAAGCTATATTCTTACCACAGCGAAATATGATTTCTCTGTATATGAGAAAAGAATTTTATACAGAATAGTAGAGATGAATCAACACCTTCTAGAAGGAAAAGGACTTACTGCGAAATATGAAATAGAAAGTAATTTATTCGGTGATAAAACAATAACAATGCCAGTAGCTTGCTTCTTGAGTGGAGAGGATGATAAGAACTACAATCGCATAAAAAAAGCTTTTATGGATCTACAAAAGAAGATTCTATTGTACGAAGACTCTAAAACATGGGCTAGTCTGAGTATAATAGCTAATCCTGTAATAAGTAAATATAGCGACACTGTAACATTTCATGTCAACCATTTAATTTATGATGCTTTTCTCAATTTCTCGAAAGGTTTTAGAAAATATGAATTAAAGACAGCTATGGAATTTGAAAGCGTCTATTCTATGCGTTTCTACGAGCTTATGAGCGGTCAAAAGAGTCCTATTGAATATGGAGTCGAAAAACTCAAGGAAATGTTTAAAATCGAAGGGAAATACGAACGTGTTAATGATTTTTTTCGGAAGGTTATTGAACCTGCTAAAAAAGAACTAGATGCAAAAAGTCCATATTCCTTTGACTATATACCTCAAAAAACAGGGCGAAAAATAACTTCAATAATGTTTATCCCTCGTTATCAAAACAAATTACGAGATAAAGATTTAGAAACAAAAGATCTACAAAAGAAGGTTTCTTTATCTTGGGATTTACCTCGAGAATTGGTTAGCTATCTAAAACACAATTTTGAGTTCTCTACAGATGGAATAAAAAACAATATTGAAGTATTTAAAGAAGCGAATGAATCTTTTGATATTGTAGCAATATTAGGCGGAATGAAAGCTAAAATTATTGCATCTAATAACCCCCAAGGATATATCATTGGAATTATTAAAAAACTAATCAGTCAATAGATATTTAAGCGCTTAAGCGGTTGTTGTATTTTAAGATATATAATAAGAGGAACAAGTTGAAATATAGATTTTTAAACAAAACGCTTAAACGCTTTTGCGGTTATGCGTTTTATTATTTATATTCGCATAAATAATTTTATCATGACTAAAATACTTTCATTTGTGAATCATAAAGGAGGCGTTGGAAAAACTACAACGACTTTGAATTTAGGTAAATCTCTAAACAAGTTCTACAATAAAAAAGTATTACTTATAGATCTTGATGCACAAGCAAATCTTAGTAGCTCATTGGGATTAGATTCCGAAGACGGGAGAACTATTTATGAGGCATTGAGTGGAAAAATAAAACTTCCCATTAAAAATATAGAACCTAATTTTGATATTGTGGTTTCATCTCTTGATTTGAGTGCTGTCGAAATGGAGTTATCAAGTGCAATTAGTAGAGAGACTTTATTACAAAGATTATTAGCCCCTGTAAAAGAGAACTATGATTACATTTTGATAGACTGCCCCCCATCAATTGGCTTATTGACGATAAATGCACTAACAGCTAGTTCCGACATTATAATTGTTCTACAATCGGAATATTTAGCCCTAAAAGGAATGGTGAAACTCCTACAAGCAATTGATAAAGTGAAAGAATTTATTAATCCGAAACTGAATCTAGCGGGTGTTCTTCTTACACAGTTTGATGAAAGATTAAATCTCAATAGAGAAGTAGAACAAACAATGATCAACCACTTTAAAAACAAACTATTCAATACGAAAATTCGTAAAAACATAGCTCTAGCTGAAGCTCCAAGTATGAATCAAACAATATTCGAATATAATCCGAATAGCAATGGTGCAAAAGATTATAAAGCATTCACCGAAGAATTAATTAATAGAATAGGTTAATAATCATGGCAAAAAAACAAGGATTCAATTCATTATTTACTCCGTCAGTTATTAATACTGAAGAGAAGAAATTGGTTAAACTTCATTGCATGATTGATGAAGACTTAAAAAAACGACTAGACATATACGCCATCGAAAATAGTATGAAAATAAAAGATGTAGTTTCTCAAGCAATAAATGATTTTATTAAATAAATATTTTGAGCCTGTTTAAATTTTAATTAAGTATATTATCAGTTATCTAAATTGTTTCAAATTCGTAAAACCAAGGATATCGAGCACCTAAATCCATGAGGGTGAAATTTATCCAAGTGACTTAACCAATAATCAAGGGCAACATATCGAAAAAATACTTGAAGAACAAAAACATAAGCTCTAATAAATCTCCAATGGGATTTATTATCTGGTAAAACAGAATATCAATGTTGGATATTACCCAAATAGTACTCTAAATGGGAACTCTTGTATTACTATTTTCGAAAATGGTAATTCTATGAGGAGTTTGATCTGTTATTAAGTAGTCTACGTGAAGATGTACACTCTAAACGTGGTCTAGATTGAGAGGTCAGTCTTGGAACTAGCATAAAGTAGAACAATAATAAAGCTCCCAATACTATTAGATGGCAACAAGAATGTCAATGGTATAAAGCTCGATGTGGTTGTTAACAAAAATGGATTTTTAGTTACCGTAACTAATGTACATGACTCCAAAGCTATAATCCTACTCATATATATTCTAAAGAACCTATGTTCATCTGCTAAAACTATTACTTCAGATGGATGGTATAGAGCACAACTCCCTGAAGATATAGAAAAGACATCTAGACATGTATTGAAAATTGCCATCAGTAGTTACAAAACACTTCAGATAAATATACTAATCTATTCTTACCACATAGTATTTTCTTCCAATAAGAAAAAAAATGTACATCATATATATTTCAAAATATAACAATTTTACAGAAATAACACATGCAATACTCGGAAACAAATTCACTTTGTACAGTTACCTTACATCAATCATTTAATACCCTACAGCTAGAAAAGATTTAATCTTTTTCGAATATATTGGATCGTATATTCTTTTTTTTTTTTACATTTGCAAACGTAACCATTCTTTCTAATCTATGATCTTCCTCTTAGCACAACCAGATTCTTTATATTTTATTTGGCAGATAGAAATTTTCATTTTTAATGTAGTCCAAAAACATGAATATTCGATTAAGAATGTTCACATATTGATCGGTTTTGATCCTATACAAGGAATATCAGAGCATTCTAAAGAATTACAAGAAAAATATTCTAAAACTGTAATTTTTTTGTATCCTGACACCCGAAAATTTAAAGAATATAGTCCTACTATTAGACCACATATAATAGAAAAACATTTTAGTTTATATCCTAACTTACGTACAAGTGATATATTTTATGTTGATTCAGATGTTATTTTTAGAGAATTACCAAATTTAAACTTATTACTAAATGATGATAATTGGTACGCCTCGGATACCAAATCATACATGAGATATGAAACTATCGTTGATGGACTCGGTTATGATGTATTTGAAGAAATGTGCAATATTATTGGAATAAGTACTAAAGAAGTAAAGGAAAACAACAATACAGGAGGGGCTCAATATATAATAAAAAATGTGCCCGATTGGTTTTGGCCTAAAGTGGAAAACGATAGTATTAATGTATTCAAATATCTTTTCGATCTTTTGTATAAAGAATCAAATCACAATTTTTTTGAAAAAAAGTTTGACATATGGTTTACTGAGATGTGGGTTGTGTATTGGAATACTATTTTAGCTAAAAAAACTTTTATGATCCATGAGGAGTTAAATTTCTGTTGGGCTAATGAAACAATTGACTGCTGGTATAATACAAAGATTCTACATTATACAGGATCGGTACAGGATCATTTAAACATTTTTATTAAATCAAACTATACTTTTTATAATCCATTCTATGCAGACTTATCCTATATCTCAAAGGAATCGACCTCTATAAAATTAGTAGACTGTATTAATGAATACCGACATGAATTAGATAGAAATAGAATTGATCTATCTGATAGTCTTTGTATTATATCAATACCATCGGATGAAATACACATAAGTAAAAAAATAAAAATTCTTCTCTCATATTTAAATAAATATCTGAAAATAAAAATTCTTCTTTTACCTGAGAAAGATGTGGAAATAGATGGATATAAAGGGCTATATCATATGTCCCTAAAAGAAAAAAATACAACTGAATTTGTTAATGATATATCGAAGTTAACAAAAGATATTGATTGTATCGTGCTATTATCTTTAGATACCATTGTTTCATATGATGAGATCGTAAAAGGGATTCAAAAAATAAAAGACACACCTATTAAGTCTCTTATTTTAAAAAGTAAAGGAACAAGCATATTTAAAATAGACATTGTTACACAATTTATTTTTGAAAAGATCCTAGATTATAAATTCCTTACTGAAAATGTAAATAAGCTTAAAAAGCTTTCCCTTCATGAGCTAAGCGACGATACTTTATTTTTTCATAAATCAAATTTAAATACTGTCCTCAATAATAAGGAAAATTTATTGACAGAAACCAATATTCTTCATTCACCTATTTTCAAAATATAAGTAATGAATAAAATTATTTTGAATTTCCATGAACTTAGAAACAATATTACATAATTTTAAAACTAATAACATAGGATTTTTCACAGGAAAAACAGGGATTGCTTATTTATCAACTGATTTCAGTATTCCTTCAATTAAAGAGTATATGAGTAAGTTAGATTTTGACAATTTTAGTTTTTCAGAAGGAATAACAGGAGTTGGTTGGGTTCTACAAAATCTAATAGTAAGTAATAAATGCAGTCTACAGTACAATCAAATACTAGAAAAAATAGACAATGCTATTTACAAAAAAGTTATACAAAAAAAATCATATTCTCTATCTCTATTCTCTCAATCAAGTTTACTTAGTAAGGCATTATATTTGTTTGAAAGAGTTAGTTCAAAACAAAATCCCATAAAAAGTTACTATAATAGCGTTACATCCAAGGAATGCCTATATCTATTAATTTCAGAAATAGGGCAGATATTAAATATCATCAAAGAGAAACAAGACGAACTCTTTAATAAGAGATCCGATTATTATCTAGAAATAGGACAATCCTTTGTTTTTTTTTATTTATGTATGAGAGCCAATATAAACAAGGAATATTCTCAAAATCAATTAAGAGATTTAAGATTATTTGTTGAATCTCTCATAGATAATATCAAAACCATAGATAATAACAATGCTCATTTTTTGTTTTATCTAGTTTATGCTTACTCATTTATTGCTTTCGACATGTTAGAATCAAGTATGATGTGGCAGTGTAACAAATGGGCACAAACGGTTATTCCTAAAATAAAACCATACTTAGATTCTCCGACGGATTATCAACTTCTAAATTATTTTATAGAAAAAACGGACATCAATGATCTAGATTCAACACAAATAGAATGTTCTATGAATCTAAAAAAATTCGACCTATGGGATTATCTATATTTAAAAAACAATGAATTCATTGATGCTACCCCAAATCTCAGAGCATTTCTATTAGAATAAATATATTGTTGCAACATATATGGGCAAAAACCGAAGGGCTCTATAAATTGGTAGGTAAACTAAACTTTAATATTTATGAAAAAGAGTAATGATGTTAATGAGTTCGATAATTTTATGGGATCTCTTGATCGAATCGAATTAAGTGAAGAACAACAAGTACTATTAGNATGGGATCTCTTGATCGAATCGAATTAAGTGAAGAACAACAAGTACTATTAGCTTCTTTTGGTGGATTCACGATCTCAGGAAATAACACTGGTAAATGCGTAAACAATTGCAATGGAGGAAATTGCGTTAGTGGATGTGGTGCTTAATTAATAA
>JXPL01063415.1:5854-17797 GCA_001015235.1 Sphyracephala brevicornis | reverse complement strand
ATAACAAATTTAATGTTAATTTTTTGGTAAACTTTTTTTAAGTGTACTTCATGCCGGTTTCTTTAGGTATTTCCGCTCTTTCGGCTGCAGCACGTGTCGCTTACACTTAAATTATTTATTTGAAAGCATTTCACTGTTATATACATTTTTATATAGCAAAATATATATCATACTGTTTTTTTTAATATTAAATTTTTTCGCTCTAAAAACTCTTAAGTTAACAATTTCTTCAATTATATTTTGGTATGGAAAGGATATGTATATCATTTTAAATTTTTACCTCTCAGGTGGCTTGATTGATAAGCATCTGCAATTAAAAAGAAAAAAGAAAAACATTGACCATTCGCTCAAGTGAATAACAATATTTTAAAATTTTATTTCAAAAATATATGTTTATTGTTTATTGTTTTTTATTTTATATTTTATATTTTATTTTTTAATTTTTAAAACTAAATAGAAACAGAAAAGACAAAGTCAAAGCTTCTACATACATATNCTGCAATTTCGAGCACTTAATTGTGGCTAACCGCTTCACTTGTCCTAACACCGACTGCCTGCCACCGCTACTGAAAACTAGTAACTCGCAACTAGCAACTGGCAACTGGTAATATAGTAGCACTAAGACCACTCAGGCACTCGCTCATAATCCAAGTGGTTAAGCCACAATATTAGCTGCACACAACCCGCGCTCACACCACGGCTAAGCGACAATACAGCAATTTAGAAATTCAGCAATAGCCCAGTACAGCAATNGCAATTTAGCAATTCAGCAATAGCCCAGTACAGCAATACAGCAATACAGCAATACAGCAACACAAAACAATACAACTAACACGAAATTGGCTCTCAACTCTGGTTTCTGGCCGTTTCCCTATATCCCTTGCAGTGCTAGGCCAAGCAGCTCTAACTTAACCTGACCAAACCTCAGAGGTAGTAAAGTAAAGGCACAGCAAACCAAAAAAAAAGAAAGCTAAAAAAAGAAAGCAAAAATTCAATAAAACCTTTTGTAGCTACTTTCAGTGCTTTTTCCATATGAACTGTTTTGCACTTGCCACAACCTACCGCCTGCTAACATCATGGCTAGTACCGTGCCGGCTTGCCAAAAACTTTGAAAAATTTCAAATTCAGAAACACAGAGCTGCAACACACTGCTGCTAACTGCTGCTAACTGCTCAGCACACGTACCGGCAATGCAAAACAATAATAATAAAAAATGTATCAAAAACGAAAAAATCGAAAAAAGCACCAAAAAGGTCATAATTACCCTTGCTGGTGCTGGCAAATATTGTTGGGGTGCTCGCACTGCTTGCGTTACTCGCTGTTTGGGTATCTGCACTCGCACGAGTACACTGCAAGTAGCGTGTTTGCTAAATAGTTGTGTGCATACGAGGGTGCGAGGGTGCGAGGGTTGTAAGCGGTTGGTTGGTTAGTTGGTTAGTTAATACCCTTNGCGAGGGTGCAAGGGTGCCGGGTTGTAAGCGGTTGGTTGGTTAGTTGGTTAGTTAATACCCTTTGGCAAAGTTAGTGCATTTTACGTACGTTGCTGACCAGTCAGTCTCTTGGGCCTACTGCGAAACTTACTGCATTCGCAGTGCGTCTTGCAAATCGCAAACACACATTCCGTCAGTAGAATTCAATGTAAATATTAAAGTACTCGTAATAATACGTTTACAATATGCTACTGCCCAGCTACAGTTTACGTTATGAGTACTTCTGTATTAGCAGTGAACAGCACTTGGAGTGCAGTTTATTCTGTATTTTGTATTTTTTAGCAATTCTCATACATTTCTGCTGCACTTTTCAGAGTTTTTTGCTGTGGCACTCGTACGTTTCCAGTTGGCTTTAATTTTAATGCCTGGTATGTGTGTGCAGAGCATAAAAAAGTTAATTAAAGTATGAAGAACAAAATTAATTTAATTGTTTTGTTGACGACTTAGTTATAATTTAATTCGGAAGACATATTGATAACGAGAAAATGACATATGTATCGGCTGAGAGCTGCAGGGGCGCACAAAGGAACCAATTTGAGTTTACTCGTAACAACAGACGCAATATGAAAACCACAAGCTGCATTTGTACTCGTCGTTGTGCAATTGTCAGTGCAAATGTTTGCATGCATATACAATTATTAAAAACAATATTATATATACTCGCATTTACAAGGTATACTGTGTATATTTATATAATTTTAAATGCAGCCAGCAGACACTAACGGCACTGGCACTGGCAATGGCACTGGCTGCATACTAAACATTCGCCAGTGAGCGGCGCACTCTGTGTAATTTGCAGTCAATCAGTGCCAGTTTTACACAGTAAAAATTAGAATAGGGTCTGCAAAAATAAACATCTCTATTTCCAATGTTTTGATATGTAACTGGTGGTGCAATAAACAGCAAACAACAAAATAAATTTAAAAAAATATTTTATGAGTTTAATGACAATTATTTGACGATCACTATGAAATGACATATTTTTGTAAATATATGTTTATTTATAGTTTTTATGGTGAGAAAATTTTTGACATCAATTGTTGCCCGCAACTATGAAACCTCTTCTCTCGAACTGTCCCTTCCTTTACACACAAAGAAATCTTTATCTTCAAACTCAAAATCCTACAGACATCTACTTATGTGTGTACCTCAAATATATCAAAACAATATATTCCTGTCTCCAAAACTTCAATATTCTCGTATATATGATTATCTAAACCTGAACTAAATAAGTGAATTTAAATAGAAACCGATAGCCCTGGCAGTCTTCCAACCCAGGTGTCTTCCATATAATTTGCAATTAAAAAATTAGTGCTTTTTCTTTTCTTTCTTTTCCATTAAAACAGACAGACGCTGCAACGCCTGGGGGTTCAGCTAGTAATTTTAATAAATTTTAAAACTCAACTGTCTAAATTGTGCAAGGATTCATTAGTGTAAAATGATCATTTTAATAAATTTTGTATCATAAATTTCAAAAATTTTAATTTCAACTAATTTTTATGCCTTGGTATTTTCTTTATGAAGGAAATGCATTTGTTTTTTGTTAGTTTCAAAAAAACAAATTTCATTCCTCAAATATTCTGTGGGTTTATAATAATAACTACAGCTATTAATTGGTAAACAGTTTTCTAATTATGCAAAAAGTAAAAATACTTCACATGTATTTTCAAAAAGGACTTTTTCTCTTATTCCAATATTTTCATACTTAACTTAACAGTAATGCATTAATTATTACATGTCATCTATTCCTAAGGCGCTATGTTTCGATAGGAGCAAGATCTATCAACTTGTCAGTTTAAAAAAGGATTTAAAATTTACAAATTTAACTTCAACAGTACCGCTTTGTAGTTACTTTCTTATAAAAGGAGAACTAAGAATATTATTTTTCTATAAATATTTCTTGTTTATCAGATTTATCAGATTTCGAGATAATGCATACACAATATTATTTGAGTTTAATGAATTGAGTTCATTGAATGCAAAGGCCTACGACTTGACAATATATAACTCAGATTATATACAATTAATTGAATTACAAATTATATATTCGAATTATATTATAGGTCAAATAAAATAATATCGACAGAACTATCTGTGACAACACAGAGTGTCAGACCGCGAAAGAGATGGACAGTGTGGTATAAGATATAGAACAAATTGGAGTGTATGACTGGAAAACTATAGCCTGGTATCGGAAGAGATGGATGGAAGTTGTAAGTCAGACATAGGTACTCTACGGACTGCTGAAGGTTTTAATATGCACTAACAGCTGTTTAAATGTAAGCACTTTGCAGCTTACCAAAGAGATAACCTACTTATAGAATATATCAGGAACAGTTGGCAGCTGTGCTCCTAGAATACCAATATAGCAGAAAACGATGATAGTAGTGCTGGACATCCGAAACCATTTGACTTTTGTTTTAAAAACTTATTGTTAATGAAGTTTTAGAGAACTATAGAGTTTGTTGAATGAAGGATCTGGCTTAGTTTCAGCTGTCGATAATACGTTGCAGGTTAAAGTCGCCACCGCTGCGTCGATTGTACGGAATCGTTAACTAGGTCTTTGTGTGTTAACTAAAAATATATATATGTTTTCAAAGATCTTTGGTAATTCTACAAAAATCTATGCATTTGATATGAATTATCCATTTGTAGTCATATAGTTATTATGGCCTTCCTATCGCAGAGGTGTGTGTACTGTACACGCAGAAGGTATTGTTTCTAAACCCACGGCGTTCTTATCTTGCCATGCACTGGCAATGATAGCAATATTAATAATTAAGACAGAAACTCTATAATATTCAGTCGTTCGGAGTCGACTATAAAGAGTTGGTCCCTAATACCCTTCTATAGTACACAATGGTAGTGGAAGAGATCGCCATACTCCTATACTGGAGTAGCCAAGGGGGGAAAATATTTATTTATTGGCAGTATACAATCGGATGTTCTTATTGTAATGGCTGAATTGGAAAAAATTCTGATTTGCTACTTTTCTTCAAGGAGTCCAATGATATCTAAATAAATTTAAAAAAAAAATCAACAATTCAAGCTGCATAAAACTACAATGTTGGCTTAGTTCTGTCTCTTAGCTCGATCTATGTTGCTTTCTGTTCTATNGTCGTTCGGAGTCGACTATAAAGAGTTGGTCCCTAATACCCTTCTATAGTACACAATGGTAGTGGAAGAGATCGCCATACTCCTATACTGGAGTAGCCAAGGGGGGAAAATATTTATTTATTGGCAGTATACAATCGGATGTTCTTATTGTAATGGCTGAATTGGAAAAAATTCTGATTTGCTACTTTTCTTCAAGGAGTCCAATGATATCTAAATAAATTTAAAAAAAAAATCAACAATTCAAGCTGCATAAAACTACAATGTTGGCTTAGTTCTGTCTCTTAGTTCGATCTATGTTGCTTTCTTGGTTACTCACTTAAGTCACTTTTTCTTCAAGGATATTATGTTATCATGCAGCGTCTAACACTGCGCCAACGATGTGCTTACCCTACAAAAACAACTATTTGAAAATCTTTGCACAAAATTATGTTAAAAAAAGATTTAATTGAAAATATGTGAAATTTTCAAAAATTGTATATAAAAAGATTCGTGATTTCTGAAAATTCATTCGAAATATTTTTTTGGATAATTTTTCAAAATTAAACGTTATTTATGAAAATTAATTCCTTCTTTCTATGAGCGCTACTTCCGTAAGAACATTTCCGACATGTTAATTTGAATTCTCGACTTTGGAAAATTTGTTTTAAAATATATTTGAAGAAATTTTTTTCAAAATTGAGAAATTTATATGAATTTCTTTATACTTTCTGTAAGAACAGTTTCGATATGTTTAATCGATTTCTCGGATCCGATAGAAAATATTTATATGCTATATTGATTCCCTGAATCGTATTTGAAGTGACAGCTCATATGTGAATCGCTTTACTAAGAACTTCTAGAAGGTCTGTAATAAAAAAATGCTTGGTATATAGTACATAGTACACATACCCAAAAGTTAATGAAATGCTTTGGCTGGCTTGTTATAAACTACTTTGAAGAGATTAGTTCAAATCATACAATATTTGATTGCAGAAATTATATATCATTGCATTGATAACTATAGCAGTCGTTCGGACGCAGTAAAAAGTAAGCCGAAAGCAGCTCAGCATTTCGATACAAATCTCATAATTTCCGCATACTTTCCTATTGCAAACGTTGGAAATAATCATTGCAAAATATTGCGCTACTAATTTCCTCGTGCTCGTTTCTAAATAGAAATACAAAATCGGGCTGTCTAAAGGTTTAGACAGAGTTTAACCAACCAAGTACGTAACCCACATGTATTCGATCATGTCTATGTCTATGTCTATGTCTATGTCTATGTCTATGTCTATGTCTATGTCTATGTCTATGTCTATGTCTATGTCTATGTCTATGTCTATGTCTATGTCTATGTCTATGTCTATGTCTATGTCTATGTCTATGTCTATGTCTATGTCTATGTCTATGTCTATGTCTATGTCTATGTCTATGTCTATGTCTATGTCTATGTCTATGTCTATGTCTATGTCTATGTCTATGTCTATGTCTATGTCTATGTCTATGTCTATGTCTATGTCTATGTCTATGTCTATGTCTATGTCTATGTCTATGTCTATGTCTATGTCTATGTCTATGTCTATGTCTATGTCTATGTCTATGTCTATGTCTATGTCTATGTCTATGTCTATGTCTATGGCTATGTATATGGCCATGTCCATGAGTATTTGTGCATTTCTGTTGGTATAGGCAAAAATCACTAATGAAACTTCAAATTTGCTTGCGAGTTGCACCTTCTTTATTGGAATCGTAATTGGCATGAGGTTTGGTTTCGTGCGCCACATTGGGGCCGAACGACAGCGGCGCAATCGCGTACTTTTGTATTGCGTATTTCCGTTAAATGTCATCGCAACGCAAATGCAAACTTTTGTGATTACTTTCGGGCTCATTCAATGCTTTTCTGATTTGAGTTTGTATTTCATTAGTATTTTAAAATATTTGTTATTTTTTTTGTATGCCGCATGCCGCGTGTTGTATTTGTTATGCTCTTGTTGCAGTTACTGTTGCATTTGCGAATCGAATGCCTTGAATTGCATTAGTTGTGATTTGCTTGCAAGAAAATGCGCGTATGTGTGTATTTGTGTGCGAGTGCATATGTAGTGCGTGTAAAATGAGTTGAAATTCAATTTGTTTGAAAACGGAAACAGGAAACGAGCGAAATTCCTATTTAGTTTTATCGCATATTGAACTTTGATTAAATGCGACTCAACTCTACTCGTCTCGATTCGATTCGAGTCGACTTTCATTCGAGCACAGTGTGTGGCCCGCTGCATGTGGCGCGTAGTGGACATTTATCCGCATACGTGCACATCTACGCATGCAATTAAAACGATTTCAATTTCAATTTCTAATTCAATTGCAATTTATTGGCATGCGAGTAGGCTTTCTCACATGCAACGCATTACTGCGTGCATGCCGCACAATTTCTTACTATCTGCAGAAATCTGCAGAATGCAGAATGCAGAATGCAAAATGCCGAGTGCACTGCATTGTGTGTGTAGAGGCAGGCAGTGTTTGCGGGTTGGTCAAGCTAAGTTAAGTCACTAATCGGCATTACAAAATGAAAATTGCTTAAACTCAAATCGAGTCGAATCAAATCAAATGAAATCAAATCAAATCAAATTAAATTAAATTGAAATTATAACGAAAATTAGAATTAATTAATTCGTACAAGAAACAGTTTAAATTAAAATTAAAAACTAACAATTGCTGTTGGAATTTTGGTTGCACCTACCTGGCAGTTGTGCAATCTCGGTAGAGCACATCGAAGTCCTTGCACGACAGCAGCTTGCAGCGGTTTACGCCCGGCTGTATGGCGCCGAGGCCGCGTAATATGCGCACTTGTTCCACATTGCAGACCAGCGGCACAATGTCTAAGCGTTTGAGCTTGGTGTAAACGGTGTGTAGGCCGCCAACGAGATGCTTAAGGAACAGCTCAAATGCTTGCGGTAAACAGAGCATCGTTTCGCCGCTTATGATGAAGGCGGCAACTTTCTGGCCACGGTATTCGACTAATTTGCATTCGTTGGCGCTTGGGTCCGAAGTGGAAATCGGTGGCGGACTGTTGTAGGAGCGCGGTGGCACATGATGATGTGCAGCGGCCATTAGTTCTAATGGTGATGCGTGATGCATCATTTGTAGTGAGTTGAGCAGGCCCAACGAATGCGGTGGCAGTCCGTGTGGCATGCGTGGTGGCAAACCGGCTGGCAGGCCGTTTGGTGTCGGTACGCCGCCAACGTGTGGTGGCGGGCTTAATTGATGATGCTGTTGTTGCATTTGCTGCATCATCGTGTGATTGAGCGATGTAACCGGACTAACAGCGTTTGGATGACGCGTCGGTGAGCTGGCTGGTGAGCAACTGGAGCCCCGTCCGGTATGTGAAGCACGTCCATTGGTGCGTTCATCAAGACCACCGCCTCGACTGTTGTTGTCTCGTGAACCGTTCTGTTGCTGCTGCTGCTGTTGTTGTTGTTGCTGCTGCTGATGATGCATCAGCAGGGTAGTTGTGTTCATGTTGCTGCTGTGATTATTATTGCTATTAATATAATTTGGACTGTGCTTGATGTAAGTTGGACTATTTTTGATAATATTATTGTTGTTATTAATGTGGTTGTTGTTGTTATTTGTAATCAAATTGTTATTATTATTGTTCATCGCTTTCGCGGGCGTTAATTCACGTTTTATGGTTATGCTCGATTCATGTGAAGATACAATACTATTTTCACTTGTTGTTGATTGTGTATCAATGGCAGAATCCATTCTTTGTCATGTGGGACACTTTTGGAATTTTGCCTTTTGGGTATTGAAATATTTTATGTATGTGCACACGATATTATTATTAAATACTTCAGAATTTTATATATACCATGCATGTGTATTTATATTAATTTAATGTTTTTACAACACTTCACTGTTGCCTGTAAATTAATTAGAAATTAAGTAAGGTTAAATACGAAATTCGACTTTATTTGCAATTTTTCGAAGAAATTTTTAAAATATTTGCGTTGAGCAGAGTTTGTAAAATATTAATTTATATATTATAAATTTTTAGCTTAAATATATTGCTAATAATTATGAGATTTGATGGTATAGATTGTGAAAGATAATTGAATTTGAAAATAATACTAATGAAAATAATAATAAATTTAGCATGAGAAATTTTAATTAATTTCAGTATTTAACATTGAAAATATTATAATAGACAATATTAAATGCTGATTCACTATACTGTGTTATGTATATCTAATGCGATAGACTCTCACAAATTAGAACCACTTGTTTTTTGTCGTAATTCTAATTTCCGAAATGTTTTCTAATTTCTGGATATTTTTTATTTCAAATAGACAATAAAATATTGAAACTAATTCTTGAAATAACTTGTAGATTCCCGTCTAAGAAATTAAAACCTCAAATACTTATTTTATAGCGTTCCATACATTAGAAACTGGGGTCTAATTTCTGGAAATTCGAATACCCGAGAGTTCTCATAGTTCTTATAATAATTTTCAATAACTCTAACAGTTTAGAAATTTATTAAAATAATTTTATTATGAATATATGACATTTTTTTTTATTAACTTTTATATGTGTTCCATCCGGAGACAATAAGCATTTTTTTTTACAGTACTATACAATTTTATTGTAAAAATTTAATTTCACATTGAAAGAATTTTATTTGTTATTGATAAAAATTTTTATATTTTATATTTTATTTATTCAAAATATATTTAGTTTACATTTTTTTTTTGCGAGTAAAGGGCTGTCTACTACAATCATTGTGTACCGTACAAGGGTATTGGGGACCTACTGTTTATAGTCGACTCCGAACGATTGAATATTAGAGAGTTTCTTTGGCAATTATTAATCTCGCTAGCATTGACAGTGCTAGGCAAGATATGACCGCCGCGGATATTGAACCACGAACCATCTAATTTATATTATTATTTTGAAATCAAATTATTTATATAAAATATTCAATATTTTATTTCCAGAATTCTTCGGAACAGAAGAAACACTTTGATATCAAAACGGCACAAGTGTGCAACTTTGGCAGGGAGATCTTGCCATCATTGAAACATAACACTTTGAAACCCTTGGTCTTCGTTTATTTTAAGCCGACTTTGCTTGTTTAAATACAAATTTTGCGAAATTTACATTTAAAAATTTAGATTTTTAAAATTTTATTTTATGTAATGTCGTTACCATGTTTCAAATTATGTATAAATTTAACAAAATATGTATATATAAATTTCTTTTTAATTTTAACTGCTTTAATTTATATATAAAATAAATATGTTCGTCTGATTATGATGTTGAACTGTGAATATCATCATATTAAATTAATTAAGTTCGTAAGTCTTGCGGGCTGCTCAGTAAATATTATTAAAGCTATTTAATAGCATACATAGTAAGCAAGTTGCCTCAAAAAAACGAACATATTGTCTTTTTCATAATTAATTAATTTTTAGCATTAATTCTATAATTATCAATAAATTCCAAGCCGATATTGCACAGAAACGCAAAATTAATCGCAAAGATTATTTTCATTTTATTTTACAAAATTTTTGTTTATTTTAAACTTTTAAAACAACAACTTTTCAAATTTTTTCGTGTGTTTTCATAAAACAAATAACATTATTTACACACTTAAAAGGTTAAAACATAAATACGTGTAGCAAAGATACAACAAATAACCAATAAACTGCGAGCTGAGCTCAGTATCAGTATTTTATCTGTTATAAAAACTAAACATTTTAATCCATTTGATTACGAAAGTAATATATTTTATTTATTTGTTTTTATTTTAATATTTAGTTTATAATTTATGGCAGCAATGTGTGAGTAATTCAGCATTAGCAACAGAGAATTTTGACTTCATTTGAAAACAGAAAATTTTTTTGCTAAATAAAACAATTTATTACGAAAAACAATACATAATTTCTTTGAAATCATATTGTATTAATAGTTATAAAAAAGAGCAGATATTTTAATTAAAAATCCTTGAACAGAAAAGCATTTTTTTATATGTACATACATATGTTACTGTATACACTAAGAAATCAATTTCTATGAAATTTAATTAGAGTGGCTTACACTGCAGCTACATCAGTTAGCACTAGTAACAGAAATGTTTACTGTACATCATTTGAATATTATGTTCGCAACTGTTTTAAATAATTTATAGCGGTTTTAGAAACAATTTACAGCCCTTGCAGCTGCGTAGATTTTATACTGCGTCAATCCAATATCAATTTCCAATTCTTTAGTACGTCCATCTTGAGTGCAAATACATTATTATACATTTGATATTTTGATTACAGTCTGAGACATGAAATTCTGTTTTATTGAATGTTATTTTCAACTTTATATTTTTTATAATTTTAAACTAACTGAACTTGCTGAGTTTTATGCTAAATTCCATAAGTTTATAATAACATTTAATAATAATAATAGGCCAGAATTCATAATTTTGTATGAAAACGCCAATTAATATAGCCAATAACATTTAAAAATAGTCCAAAATTGATCATAACATATTTGAGATCCGCAATTTTTTTTTTTTTGTTCTTATGAACTCCAGTAAAAGAAGTATAGAGCTCTCTAACACTACCATTGTGTACAGAAAAAGTTTATTGAGTACCAACAATTTATAGTCGACTCGGAACGACTGAATATTAGGGAGCCATTAGTATTAATTACAAATTTATTGGTTTTTTTTAAATTAGAGTCTAATGCTCTCTCTATAAGAAAATTGCTATATATGTTTATAGCGCATATGATTCTTATATAAAATTTGTATTAATTATAAAAATTAATTATATAAAAATTT
The DNA here is from genome assembly GCA_001015235.1 of Sphyracephala brevicornis. Lineage (NCBI taxonomy): Eukaryota > Metazoa > Arthropoda > Insecta > Diptera > Diopsidae > Sphyracephala > Sphyracephala brevicornis. The sequence continues at coordinate 6,382 of JXPL01063415.1, read as the reverse complement.
ATACATAATTGATTTATATTTAAATTCTGCAATTAACGGTTCGGCAACGGCTTATGTATATGATATAGACATTTCCAAGCTAAATTGTTGACAGCGCAATTAGAAAATCAAAATGAATAACAACATTTACATACAGAATACATATAGGATACAGAAAATATCAATCTAATCTATGTCCAAAACACTGACAAACGTCCACAATCAGGAAATATAACCAACAAGCTATTCAGTTTTGGAAAATTCATAAAAATTTAATAAATAATAATAGTTGTTTATGTTATTCTTGCTCTATTTGGTGTAATTTTTTGGTTATAAAAATTTTTTTAATGGTTTTACAATATATATCTACAAAACTGAAATTACTAAATTAAAATACTACAGTATTGGATGAATGAAATAAAAAAAATTTGAAGTCCTAACTGTTTTTTATCAGTAAGTTTTGTTATAACTGATAGGCGCATCCGATCAAGCCTATCAAAATGAATAACGAATCGCATGCTTATCCGGTCAAGCCTATTTTGGCACAGA
>JXPL01063065.1:0-15294 GCA_001015235.1 Sphyracephala brevicornis | reverse complement strand
GCAACCAACTTGGATTTATAGTTGAATATGTAGAATAGCTAAACAGAGCTATGTAAAGATGCCGCCAAATACTCATAATGTACTGGTAGACAATATGAAGAAACTCAAAAGTGATTTTCTATTTGAGCATTAACACATTCTACAAAATAAATTACATGCGAACAGGTCAATGCAGACAGATAGTTCATCGCATTTAACTAACACTAAATTATTTATGACTTCCACTGTTCAGCCAGGTAGACCGAAGATATGCCTGGAAAAAATGTATTCCAAAGCAAAAAAATGATATAAAAGTTATTTTCTCTTACACAGAAAGTTACATTCAACTAATTCTCATTTCGGGTCCAGTCTTTGAATAGAACCGAACCGATCAAAAACCATTTTTTCATTGTACACTGCAGTATAGGAGTATAGCGCTCTCTAACACTGCCATTGTGTACTGTACACACATATGAGTATGGGAGTATAGATGTATAGACCTCTCTACCAATACCTTTGTGTTCCGAACAATTTAGGGATCTATAATTTATGCAAATTATACTTGACTGACTTCGAACGACTGAATATAAAAGAGTTTCTTTGGACTTTATAAATTTTGCTAGTATTGTCAGTATTTGGCAAGATCGACGGTCATATTGAACGGGTATTGAACCACGAACCCTCTAAGTGCAATACACGCTGCGTTAAGACGGCCAGTAAGAAAACCATATATGTATGTACGAGTACATATACATACGAGTATATTGAAATTTTAGAGCAACGAAGTTCATATTAAGGTAGAAAAGGGCAAGTAACTAAACTCTTAGCTTTTAACTTAGGATAAATTAAAAATAAATAAGTTGTTTATTATACTGTGCCAACAAAAATGAATTGATATCGAAAAGTGTATAAAAACACTAGTTGCTAAACCATCGATTATAATTAATAATAGTAAATTAATGTGTTTGTCTTTTTAAACTCCCTTTAATTATTTATTTAATTCTTTGCTTTGAGATTATTTTCTATACATATAACCATAATTGAGTTCATAGTTCATTGAAGTCTCACTTTTCGCTGGCTAATTTCAATTTTATTACTATGATTACATTGTTAGACTCGATGCACTGCAATGCACTGCCATTCACTGCAAATATTCCAGTGCAACTTTTGCATGGAAAATGTTTATTTATTTATTGTAATTTTTTTTTATTCTATACAAAATATTTTGACGCCAATATTTCTGTTGTTAAATTGCCAAGAATTTGTTATTTCATTCATGCGTTCATTCATTTATTCTGCTCTAATTGATAATGTTGTAAGTTGTTACGAGCACAATACAAATTTCGTTATATTATTAATATTTATGAATCTGAAGAATGTAAAAAATATCAATTCATTCAATTTCAGAGCGTGAAAAGAAACGCTTTATGGGTTCTTGAAACGTGTTAGTGTGTGTTGATACTTTAATTTGCAATTCAATTTGTTCAAATTTTTTTACGTATTTGTTTTCATTGCTCGTTCAACTTAAGCTTATTTAATATTCCTTTTTTTTTAACGTGAAATAAATCGAAAGTGTTTTTTCTTTTCATGTACTCTACAACGACAACGACAACCTCAACATTAATTATTTAAGTTTTAATACATGAACTGGTTTGGATTTTAATTTTTTATACAAGATTTTATAATTAAAAACAGCCTAAATTGGGGCATTTAACTCTAAATTTATGATATTTGTTAATATAATTTGACACAAATTTAAAAAAACCATTATTTGCGACATTTTTATTAAATCAGATACAAGCAACCAAAAGCATGCTAAATGCTTTTAACACAAATTCAATAAGTATTCCGACAGGATTTCGTTTGTTAATGGAAATCAAGTAATTTCAATTAGATTTTTAACAAAATCAATTTCATGCTAAACATAAATGTTTGTTGGTTTTAAATTCTTAACTACACAATGAAACATTCAAACGTTAAAACATCGAATATAAGGGTTTGAATTAGAATAATTAAGGAGTTTTTCAATCGGACTAGGGAATTCCAATTTTGAGTAATGTGAACCAACAAATTGTTTCAACTGTCAACTAATTACATTGATGTCTAAACTTGCGTTCATATTGGCTAAAAAGAAACAACGAACAGTGGATCAGAGCGCAGCAGAAGCCAATAGGAGTGACGATTCTTCATTGCAAGTGGAACTGAACTGGTGGTACGTCCGAAAACCGACTTACATTGCGAGAAGAGATATCAAAGACAAGTTTCAAATAAATTGCGAACTATAGTGCTGCACGAGTGCACTTCCAGCCATTCGTTTTTTCAATACGGCAGATAAGTGTATGTCGAATCCAATATCGCTTAAAAAACGAATGGAATGGAAGTGCTAAGCTATATTGCGAATTGCCTGAATGTCGCGGATTGTCAAAGATTGTGCTTTAGCTAAGTTTAGATTACAAAATGTTTGTGAAGACTCTATATTTCTTAATGTAATAACGGGAAATAATAAAAATAATAATTGAGTACACAACTGGAACTTTACTACATTAATTTTAGGAAGGAATCACTCTTCAACAACGCATATTTATAATGGAAACATGAAACTCAACGAAACTCTATAAAAAATACTTATGAAAAATTCATGATTTTTATGGTGGTATAAAATGTTCTCACATAAACTCAATTCAATATACCAATATAGTAAAAGAATTGAACAAAACAGGCTCTATGAAAAGTATTGCTAGTTGCTAAAAGTATGATCAATGGTCCGATGATGTCGATTTCATGCCTTTCACAAGAATTACACATTTCATCTCACAGTTTATGTTTGAAATTGCCACTATACACTTATCAGATCCTATTAACTCAAGAATTGAAGCCTACTGAACTTTTCCAAGGACGTAAATATGACAACTGAAATGCTTGAACAAAAAGTAATTGGTGGTGATTCTCCTAAGAAAATCAACTTTAGAGACGAAACGATTTTCAAGTGAATTGACAAGTAAATAAACACAATTATCTGGGGGAAATAATCTTATTCTAAGAACTACAATTCCAAAGCCAACAAATTTTGTAATGGTTTTTGGAATTCCATATTATCGAATCATAATTCTTTGAAAATGGTGTTGCTGAAGCAGTTACATTAAATGGAGTCAGAAAGGAGTATAAATGAATAATCTAGCCTACCAGAAGTCGACCTGATTTTGATTTTGGACAGGACGGTTCTATACCCCATACAACTTATGAAAAATTTGGATTGTTGAGAACAAAGTGCAATTGACATTTAATTTCGAGAAATTTGATATTAATTGGCGACAGTTATTTTGAATTTAACTTATTTTTTCCATAGGGTTATATGAAAAATAAAGTTTATATCAATAAGCCTCGAACAGTTGAATTGGAGACTTAATTTTGCTGAAAATCAACATAAATAACGATAAATAATTGCTAGTAAAAAATCATGGTGAATATTTAAATGACATTGGTTTCCACAATTGTAATGAATAAAAATTAATTAGAAAAAACAAGTTTTCCTGAACCCTTTAGAAAGTATATTGATTCATCATGAGTTAGTTTTGGTTTAGGAACGCCACAGGAAGAGCAAATTAGTCTCTTGATTTGAGTTCAATATGTCTGAAAAAATATGCTACTAATTCAGTTACAAAAGTAACTCAGATACATTTTAAATCTAAATGCAAACAAAGAATAATTATCATTTTCCTTTTATTATAATATTATTGTACTACATATTTAAAATACTACTTCGTATCTAAGTAAATAATAAAATACTAAATAATAAAGAAAATAAATAAAATAGTAAATAATAATACATATACATATGTATATTTTAAAATTTGTATTCACGTTTGTTTATAAAGTAGTTGAAGTGTGTCAACCACTCTCCAAGATAATAGAACACTAAACAAGTAAATCAACATAAACTTGTTAATCGCATCATCAGCAACTTAATTAAACAAAAAAAAAATCTTTATTAAAAAAATAGAAATAAATATGGATTTAAATTTACCGACTTTTACTTTATATGCAAATTATATTTAATATTGATATTTTATTTATTTTGTCATTATTAGAAATTAGGTTAAAATAAATTACAAAACATTTATGCATTTAACTTTAAGTACATTGCGAGGCACATTATGTCCGAATTAGTTCCATTTGATAGAAATTGCTTTTTAAATAGTATAAAATATAGAAAACTACTTACATGATATATAAGTATTAATCGTATGACAATGTTACATACATAGGTCATCTAATTCATGAAACATGTATGCCACTGTAGGCTGCATTCATAGTGGTTGATCAACTATATCCTGAACAAGAGACTGACTAATGTATATATAACATTTATGCATTTAACATCAAGTACATTTATTATGAGGCACATTATGTCCGAATTATTTAAGTTTGAATGGAACATTAAAGTCAGTAAAAAAAAAGTTTTTATTCGTTTAACATACATACTATACAAGTTTTAGCCTATAGGTGATTCAATAAGATGCCAAAAAGTTAATTTAAAAAAAAGAATTTCCAATAAGCTGATATTATTAGTTTATTGAAATGTTGAGGCATCGTTATTAAACAGGAAAAATAATGTTGGCGGCCCTGCAAACATTCGCCGAAATTTTCATTACTTTTTAAGCATTTTCAAAGGACGGCCAATCATGCCGCCAGCCCATAATCCATTCCAAACAGTGACTTATGATGAATGTATTGATTGTTCTTCAATGGCTTGTCAATTTTCATGTACCCAAATACGGCATTTAATCTTAACTAATAGATAATTCACCACTTTCTAATTTTGGTGTCCTTTACAGGGTTTACTTATATTTTATACGCATTCGTCTTAGTGTCTAGTGTCTAGAATAGCTATCGTGCGCCTATTTGAGTTTGAAGTTCAGAAGGTTTTTGCAAATTGCCAAAGAAGAATGGCACAAAGACTATTTGGTGAACCTTTTACTTGTTTGAAGTGTGCCATTGCTATCGTCATCAAAGTCTACAGCTAGCCAGACATTTTATATAATAGAGTTTTGGCTTCACAAGTTTTTTCAATATACAAATTTAATGCGCTTAAATTATACACAATTTTATATCTTTTAGTTTTATTATTGATAAAAACAATTTTATTTTTTTTTATTTGGTGAAAACAAGTTTTGCAACAGTTTGGAATGACATCGACGACAACAAAAACAAAAAAATTAAACAGAATATTGACGAAACAAGTGTTGTTAACTACGTAGCACTGCACTGCAGCTGCGTTTCTACTTAATATAATGTTAAATTACGAAATCAAGTCAGTTTAATGTTTTCAAATTTAGGTTTTAACAAAATGCAGCGAACAACCAAAAATCAAAGACCGAAGAGTAACGTTTAATTTGCAAAAATCAACAAACGTGTGTATGTATGTGTTCGCATATGTTTCTATGCTCGTCTTATACGAGTATGTTAACCTAAAAATGAATAGTATATGCGCGCATGAGAGACAGAGAGAGACAGTACGCGAAGAGTATAAGGACATGGAAAAAAGAGCAAATGAAAAAACAACATTTTACTCGTGTATAAAGTAGCAGAGCAATATGAAGCACATTGACTTAATTTTTTTTTTTTCTATTACTTTTAATAATTATTAAAAAATAAATAACTTTTTGTTATATATTACTCTTTTTAAATTACTTACATGTGAAGTCGCTTTGTTTGTTCTGCTTCGTTATCTAACTCGATTATGGCAAATAATTCCTTCTCTCCGGAACGTCCAAATATACCATTTGGTATTTTTCTCAAAAATTTCTTTAATACGCTTGCTATCGTATAAACTGAATAATTGTCAACATTTACGAGACGTCCTGATTGTAGGAAATGTATTAACTTTTTCATAGCGCCTTGATGGCCGGGCGCGCGAAATACGTCACGCCTGTTGGGCGATTCTTTATTTAACTTTAATATAAGGACAAGTAGTGGTCCGGGAATGTTATTATTTTTGCATACTTCCTCCAAAGCAACGCCGAATTTTACTTTCTCTAAACGATATGGATATGTGGTAGCAGATGAACCTGGATGGCCACATGATGTTACAACGTTGCCGAGATCAGCAGCTCGTCGGTGTACGCGCTCAGCCCAGCTGGACATTGTCTTTGTTGATTCTGCTGTTCTTTTTTTGTATGAACGATAAAATATGTTGGTTGAAATTTGTGTACGCTTTCGTATATAACAAGAAAATTTTGTTTTATCTTTATTTTTAACTTTTTTAATACATTTTCAGGGAATGCTTTTTTAAATACAGAAAATAATTTGTTTCACTTCACAGATATTTTCTTGGAATTGAATGATTTTAATTTGATTTTTGTTTTATATTTTTATTTTTGTTTTGTTAATGAACTAACTATATTATTTTGGAAATATTTGAAAACATAATATAATTGCTTATAACTCAAATTATAGAAATGAAAATGAAAAAATGGGGTCGTCGTTAAGAAATTTTCACTACTGGTTTGCCACTCCTCCTTTATAATTTCACATATTTCGCTTGTATTTTACTTTTGCATATTCTTTATAATTTATATAAATTAAAATCGCCATTAAATTTGTTTCTATATATCGGTTGTGTTGTAAATTTTAATTAACATAATATTTATTAATTTTCACTTGAAACTTGAAACTAATATATCTTCTTAATTTTGTTGTTTCTCTGTACACAAGAAATGAAAGCAGACTGAAATTATTTTCCATTTCATTTCCAGCGTGACCGTGTCGTATGTGTAACTACACAAGAATCGTACTGTTTCAAAATTTTGAACCTTACTGTGCAATATTACACATATACATTGTATTAACATCTTAACAGCTATTGAACTGGTCAGTTATTGCTTAATATGTATATTTTTTTATATTTTCTTTTAACAATTCAAACTATAATTATAACCTTATATTATTGTTATCACATCAATCCATATTACATTACTTTTTCAATGCTGGTAGCTCTAAAATGGTACAATATGGAAATAGTATTTTATGAAAATAACAACTAGCGAGTACGTGACAAGTGAAATGAAACACTCCAATTTAAAATACAATTTAAAATACTGCAATTTACGCATGTGTGTTTACGCGCACATATATTACAAATAAATTCTTACAAATATATTTTAAAAATATTTCAAATGATTGATTTTTACATACATATGTAAATATATATATAAAAATGAAAATTGTTACTTTAAAATTAATTGCTGCAATATTTGAAATTTTAAACCTTTATTCAAAATTTATTAATTTTCAAACTGTAAACAGCTAAATACTTAGTAGATATGTATGTATATAATCATTTCATGAATTTTTAGTAAATTTGTTTTACATTATAATCAATACATTTTTATATTATTATTATTATTACATTATTATTATTCATATATACATACATACCGTAAAGTTTTTGCTCAATTGGAAGATATTTCACATTCACATATGTATGTATAATATAATTATACATGTACGAATTTAATTATACAATAAATATATACATATATTTTATAACATCGCAAACATTATTACCTATTACGTTGTCATATAAATCTATTTGTGAATATATAAATGTACATAATACATATGATCATATTTTTCGATATGTACATATACATATATTTACATATTTTCGAACATATTTTTTTTGTAAGAAATTAAGAAAGATTAAATTTCACTGAATAATTTAAAAGTTATGAAGTTATAATAAATTTATTTTAAAAATCTTCTTCAAACATTAAATTCATTTTAATTGTAATTCTATAATGTTGAAATATTTCGTTATATTTCTATGCTAATTTCAAAGCCTGAGTAAAAAATTGCCTTTTTAAATTAATTATCCTTCCAATTTCTTACACATGCGACATTTTGGATTGTAATTTTCGATTGTTATTTTCGATTGTTCTAAATATAAAACTAATACGGATCATAAGTATGTTAGGTTACAAAGGCCGCAGAGTTCTCCATGCCCAATTAGCACGGTTGTGCCGTTTTGTTAATCATAAGTACGTAAATGATATTTCCTTAAACAATTTTTTAAACAAGTTCTCGACGTACATAAATAACTTATTTTTTTAAACAAATAATTTCGATTATATATTTGGAAATCAAATTCAAATATAATTTCTGAACATACATATGTACAAAATGATTTTGTAAAATGTACTAACTTGAACTTGTAATAATTTGCAAATATTAATTTTTTGTACTTTTTGTTTACATGCATATACATTTTATTAAACATACAAACGAATTTTTATGGAATATAACGATTTTATGCCATATTCAAAAAAGCACATCTGTCCAAAAGTTGCATTTTTTTTCTTCCTCCACAATTAAATCAAAATCAGAATTTACAGCATTAATAAAAATAATAACTGAAATTCTATGGATTGCTGATCACCCACTGAATTCATTTTATTTGGCAAAAATTACGAAAAAGAACCAAAACAAAATATAATAACTGAAAATTTTAACATATTTTGGCATAATCTAATAATGATATGCAAGAAAAATACATTCTTACAGGGCTATCCATTTCGTGTTTATATTCAGTGCTGCATATAATGTTTTATATGTATCTATCATATTGTAAACTTAGTTTAAAGTTTGTCATTTTACAGTACCGTTCATTAAACCAACGAAAAATTTATTAAAATGGTTAGAAATTTCCGAACTGATATAGTATAACCCTTTATAATTTTGAGTAAATGCAAAAATACAATACAAATATTATATTATTATAAATACGTTAAAAGTCTTTGAGCTTCCATGTCACAGAGATAAATAAGTTGAATGCATAATTTCATAATGAGAGAATTTAGAGTCGCACTCTACAGTACCACTACAGCAAAATTCATTCATTAGTTTGCTTATGCATCGCACACTCTTTTCACCCACATCAAAACAGAAACAAAAACAATTTTACTAAGCTTTTCGCATGCCATTGTTGCCACTACATAATTAATTTTCAAAAATTTATAAAAACCCACTAATATATCTCTCTGTAATATTAAGAAGGTATTTTATGTCGTACTAACCAATTTAAGGATTTATATCATAGTCCCGTAATAGTTTTCTACTATGATAACATCTCACAAAGAACACAATATTTTTAAACATTAATTATATTCCGTCAGAGATAGTAGCATGCCACTTAATACTGAGTTAACAATAATATTTTTACTTACATAATAGTTATATTTTTATCAATAAATCAAAGTCTATTGACTGTAAATATATATAAATATATATATCTATATGTATGTCCAATTTTTATATGAAAAACATCAAAATTTAAAGCATAGGTAAAAAGTTAACTTAGATATATATGTAATTATAGTAGTGTAAACGTCTTAACTTCCAATAATTAATAAAAACTGATTTTTTTTCAATATATATCCCTTGTTCCCTTCAAGTAGGGAGTTTAGAGCCATTTGACACAATTCGTACGAGTAATGAACAAGTGTATTAATAATAATAACCTTTTTTGAAAAACTATTTACTTCTTAATGAATTTTTGTATTACTTTCCAATATTATACAGTTCTATCTAATATTACAGTATTACAAATAAATTGTATACATATCCGTATATATGTTTGTAAAATAATTACTTTTATTCCATGATTTTAAATTTAAACTCACAGTATGGTAACACTGCGTAACTGCGCTTAACGTATTTGCGTATTTTCGATCGTGCATTTGTTTTCTAGAGTCTGTTAATCGCGTCAGACATCGACGCGGTTTGTACAGTTATTTTTTTTTAATTTTTGTAATTATATTTTTACAGAACTTGAATTTATTAATTTTGTTAAATGATTTGCGTTATGTGTTAAGAACTACATATATATGAATAAATAAAAATTATTTGTCTTCTAAATTTCAATATACTAAATCCATAAATGCATTGCATTCAAAAATTTTCAGTGTTGAATTAATTTTATTAAACATGTAGATTATGTGGATTGATTTTATTTTCGGTTTATATTTTGTATTTTACTCGTAATATATTTACCTAACAAAATGTTTAAAAATTAAGTGTTTTTATTTAATACGGACTCAGTATTGATATTGGAATGATGAAAAATGCAATAAAAATGGTAAGTTTTTTTTTAAATTTATTTTTTAAAATATGCCTGCTCAAATTTGCGTGAATACAAATTTTTCATTTATTTAATTTTAATACTGGCGAATATATTTATGTTAACATTAAGTAAAAACAATAACAATGAAACAAGTGATTTTTAAAACATGTATATATGTACATATAAGAAATCAGCATGAAATAAATGTATGTATATGTATAGAAAATGGCTGTATTGCTGTAATGTAAATTCTATATTCTATTCTATTAATTTCCAAAATATTTCGATAAACAGTGCCAATAATCTTCACTAAATATATGAATTTTTTTACTTCTATTTGCTATGCAACAATACATACAATTATAAATAATTTTTGGTTTAATCATTTAAAATGTAGATGATCATTAATTGGTGTTTATATATTGCTTTATCATTATACATACATATACATAAATGTTAGCTCTATCATTGCACATATATTTATTAGCTTTATCTTTTTTATAATTCATGTACATATACACTTACATATTTACATACGCATTTATATATTTTGAATGCACCGATAAATTATGATTTTTTATTTTAGCAATTTTATAACGTTTACTAGTTACAATATAGCTTTTCGAATTCAAAATAATGCATTATTTATATAAATACATTCATATGTATGAAATTAATAATGCTTAGTAAGAATCGGTTTTGCTGAAAAACTTTTAAGACTTAAAACGATATAACTCATTAATTCGATTAATCAAATACATACATATTATTTTTATTATTATTACATATCATTACATACATACATACTGGACATGCATTTACAATTTGAAACTTATTTTATTTTGTACTTCGTATTTCTTATTTGATTCTAAAAGTTTACGAAAGTTTAAAAATTCTTCACATTGTTATTTATTCAGATTAAACAAAATACATGACACTAATTTTTATTGTTGTTGGTACAATTTATGGATGTTAAAATTTTTCCTCAATTCACAAAACCCTTATTACATAAATTACTTTAAAGTACTGTAATTTACTTTTCGTTTTTTTGTTTAAATTAAATTAAATATTAGTAAGATATTTTAGAAAATTTTTCTTGAATATTATTTATTCTGTGAGCAAATACATATATAAAGCTTATTAAGAAACTAAAATAGCATTTGGAAATAAACAATAGACTTATTTTTATTAAGCTCGGACTTGAAGAATTTAATTTTTTTTATTAGGCTCTAACAGCACTACGACTCTTAACAGAATTGGTACTGTTTTCCATATAGCGCATGCTCCGGATTTTCTAGCTCCACAAGAGATAGCCAGAGAATTCTTATGTTGCCAAGGTTTGGCAAAAGCAATTTTTTAAAATATCTTTTATAATGAACTTCTTTGCCTGGCCTTGCTCCAAATCGTTGGTCCAGTATTTGCCGATGATATTTTTTCCTATTTTCTCATTGCATCTGCCTTTTTTCCTTTGAAAAGTACTCGAATGGGTTCAGGTGCGATTGGAGCATTATTTGTCCTTTTTCGCTGACTTAATAACCATTCCATTGTTTTCGTGACCCTCTGGTCCGGATGTGCACTGCAACTTAAAGCAGTCCTTGATCATTTAAGACAGAAAGTCAGTCATCAACCTGATTGAACTGCTCGTTGTGGAAAATATTTGCTCTTCAGGCTGACATTATGTATATTTATATGTATGTACATTCCTGTCACCTTTAATTTTTTACAAAGACACTTTCTGGTGCATAGCTATACAGCATATAGTTCTGTTCTGCCTGGAATATAGTTGTTCTCATTTAATATTTACCAATAATAATATATAATATAACTGAAAATTTGTTTGGTCATTTGGCAATGGAATGTTCATTGATCATTCAGTTAGCCGGAAAAACCACTAGATACACCCTGTTTGCAAAAGTATAAAAAAATGAACCATATACGATGAGTTTGAAACATTAAGCAAATTTGTAATATCGCCTCCAATACAAATGAATTAAACAAATTGCAACGAAAAAATCCACAAGCTAATACGCATAAATTCTGATACATCAACAACAATAGCAACAACAATAAAAACAACAACTTAAGTAAATTTTTCCATAAACAGACGAAATGACTTTTTGACGCGCCTCCACATTTTACAACATTATGCCAGCGGGCACGGATTATCGCATGCATTTTCGATCTTATTTACAATTCTCATGTTTGCAAATACGAGTCTATGAAAGAGTTTTTGTAGTTGACATGTGCACTCATATGTTGCCTAACCGCCAGACCGTCCAATTAATGTTGGTGGCAATAAGTACCCACAGGGTACATAAATGCACAAATATTTCTGACAAACTTATATTATTTAAATTTTTTTGCGTAGGTGTTCAGTACCAGACATGTATAAGTATGCACAGCTTTGAGAAAAACTAATTTGGCTAAAATACACCAACAACGAAATACAAAATATATAAAAAAAAAATAAATTACCAAATATATAAAATATATAAATCGGAATATATTCTAGAAATAATAATTGTAAATTCACATAAATTAAGTTTGCGTTATTAACTTTGTACGCATTAAATAATTTTTGGATTTGCAGTTTGTGTTGCAAACACTTCTGTTTAGAACACGAAATAGATTGAAAGATACATACTTATATCTATAATGAAACTTTTGTTTCATTTTAAAATTATTTGAAGCATTTACATATATTATAAATTTCAAAATGATGTAAGCATTGTAGTAGACAGATTGTACAATTTCTAAATAACGTGCGTTTGTACTTGAAGCAGTCATAAAAAATTTGATTTTTATTGAAATATGCTAAATTAGAAGTTTTCACCATTTTTGTGTTTTTAATTGCAATTTTAAATTAACTTGTCCACCCTCTATGTATTGATAATTGGTTTCAGAAAAATTTTATGAATTCAGTGTAAAGGTGTAAAACTTACATTGTATGTACGAGTAATATGCAGCTACATATGTATGTACAAATTTATCGTACCATTACATCATGTCCGGAATGTTAGAAATTATAACAAATTTCGTTTATAAATCTTTGACCGTCTTTGCCCCACAAACTTTAATTTTCGTTTAGTTTTTTTGAATTAAATTAAGAAACATTTTAAATAAAAATTTATAATTTATAGAAACATTCACATTTTGTCTAGTGCCTCTAAAAGGTGATTCTTAACCTCAGTACAATACAATTAAAATTAAATATTATATTAAAAACACATGCAAACAATTGCACCCAATTCTATTTCGTTATACCATGAAATTCCTTTCATATTGTAGGCGAATTGTTTCAAAATATGTCCATATAATTATAAACAGTTGTACTGCCAAATAAATTGTAAGGTTAAGCAACCACAGTAGTATCTTGGCGATAAGCCTTTTGAAGAATAGAAAAGAAATTCGACGACTGAAACGGTTTACCTAAATTTACTATTCAGATAAGCTAAACTTGTAAATATGTAATTGTATTCTTTTGCAAGTGTGCTCTTGGGAAGGTTGAGACATTCTTGATTGAGGAGCAGAAACATTTATTTATCATTATGAAATCTATCTAATTTCTCACAATGTTTTCGCGCTTGTCTTGTGAGGATATCCAGGTATAGAGTCTTCTGACTGTTATGAAGAACATAGTATTCGTGAAATTCAGTTGTTTTTCTTGGCAGAACTGAATGAGTTGATCTTCTCTGTCGTTTCTATTCCATAAACCGTAAATCCCTATTACTCCTGCAACTTTGTCATGTTCGATTTTTGCATTGAAATCACATTGAATTATGTTTATCTCGTGTGGTTTTGTTAATCGCATAAGTTTTTCTTTTAAAAGGATTCAATTTCATCGTCACTCTTGTCTGTGGTTTTAGCATATATTTGGATGATATTGATATTTAATGGTCTTGCATTTATTTTTGTAACATCATTGTTTTATCTGACGTGGGAATATTATAATTATAATTTATGGTAACTATTTCTTCAATTTAAGAAAAAAAATGTTCAAAACCTTATTGAATATTTATCAGCTAAATAAAACTTAACTAACTTAACCTAAATTATGCATAACTAAAGGAATGATTTGATTAAATTCTGAAACCTGCAGCATAGATTAAATTCATCTGTGAGCCAATTTATCTTTTCTGAGCCTAATTGCATATTGGATAATGGATAAAGACGTCGAATTGCGGAATACTCCGTAAAAGAAAAATGAAAGAAAATAAAATTTTAAATATATCAAAGGGCATATATTGATAATATGTAAAATAAAGCATCCATTTTCTAAATGATAATTTGAATATCATATGTTGAGTTTTTTGGTAGCAAAGCGTTTACTACTCAATAGTATTATTAAAGAATTTTCATTACGAAGAGTTGTTTACCATTTATTTATAATCATTAATATTGGGTTTTTTATTAGCCTCTAAGCTTTTCTCATGATTTGGTAATATTAAAACGTCAGTCAAGATTAACATTTTTGTTATGGTGAAGAACAGTGACGAACAACTTCTGGAAAAAGGGTTCTCTTAAAGTTTAAAAAAAAAATCCTGAATTTCATTGAAAAGTCATCTTCAGCGAAGTAGCTCATTTTTGGCTTAATGGTTATGTGAATAAGCAAAAATATGCGTTATTGGACAGTAAAAAACCCATATGACTCCATTCATCATCACCAGGCAGCAATTACAGCTCGGGGTGAGCTTTAGCATCATTCACAATACTCTTCCAGTCGTCACGATTCTTGGCAGCAGTTCTCCACTTTTTGACCCGCATGGCGTTAAGGTGCTCTATGAGTTGGTCGAGCCACTGCGGCCTGAGTCTACCTCGAGCTCTAGAAGTGAGGGGCTTGTATGTGAGCATGGACTGTTGAGTACGGTCATCATCCATGCGCATTACGTAGCCCAACCAGCTGAGTCCATTACAACCACAAAAAGAAACTGTGTGGTGTGAATTTCATGCCGAACTTTNAGTCTACCTCGAGCTCTAGAAGTGAGGGGCTTGTATGTGAGCATGGACTGTTGAGTACGGTCATCATCCATGCGCATTACGTAGCCCAACCAGCTGAGTCCATTACAACCACAAAAAGAAACTGTGTGGTGTGAATTTCATGCCGAACTTTTGATAGAACCATATTTTTCGTCGACGAAAATGATCGCCACATTTCGATCAATGGGTGCGCTATCGTGCCATGTTGAAAGACTATT
>JXPL01063047.1:0-11305 GCA_001015235.1 Sphyracephala brevicornis | reverse complement strand
TTCATTAAGCTCATAAATAAGTAATTTATGTTTTTTGTTTTGTTATAAATTAATTTATATATGTAATTAAATTTAAAATACTGCGCACATATACGTTCATCGAAGCAAATTGATTATAAATTATTTATATATTATAGAAAATTTTTATTTTTATAATAATTTTTCAAACATTAAAGCCAATTATCGAAAAATACATAAAACAAATAAAGTTTTTTTTTTTATAATAATTCAACTAAAATTAAAATTTAATTATTTAAAATGTTAAACTCATGTATGCATTTTTTTTATCTGAAGAGTTTTGTATATAATAGTTTTCATGTAAATGTTTTTACTAAAAATTGTGTTTTTGAAAATTGAGAAAAAATTAAGTGTTCTTTTTATATATGAATTTTGAAAATTTCGATGCGTAATAATGTTAAAATCCATATATTCTAGCAAAATTGAAAGCTAATGTTGTCCTTTTTTAAATAATATTTAATAGTAGTAAACGTTATTAACCACCGATTATTATAAGCTGCAATCATGTTGGCAATTTAGTGCTTAAAATCTGCAAGAAAGATAATAAGAAATATATTTATACATTAGTAAAAAATTGTTTTCAATTAGAGCATTTAGTATTTCATAAAATATTATTATATTTTCCTAAGTTCTGACGAAAATTCTAAACTTGTAAACAGCATATTCATACAAAGGAACACATACATATATGTATATTTGTAAAAAATGATATTATTTTAAAGCTTAAATAATTCTGGTCCAAAAGTCATAAAATCAGTTGAGCTCTAGTGCAATTAACTAATATTTCATTCGTACTTAAAATTGAAAAACGACAGAACTTGGGAAATTAAAATAATCTTAGTCAAGTATAAATCAAAATAGGTATAACACTATGTATTGTCCTGGCTTACCTAAACACTATTTTCGTATAAAATTCTGCCACCAATGCTACTCTTATATCAAATGAATGTGTTTGTGTGTGTTCTATTTTACTGTTGTGTTCGTTTTTTCTCTTCCTCATCCTTTTGTTTTTCTTCAGTTTCGTCCTGCATCCAATAGCTTGCTGACATAGCTGAACTGGACATAGCTGTACCTGCGGGGTATGAGTCTTCCATTAAGGTACTTGAGGCGCAGCTTGTTACACTGCCAGACATTTGTGAATTGCCTGCACTTGTTTGATAAGTGGCAGTTGTGCCTGCTGAGCTTGTAGTCTGTTCAATGCATAATGAATCAATTGAGGAATCTTTTGGTATTTGTTCCATTGGCAGTTCTATTGTTGTACCGCCGCTTACAGTAGTTGTTGTTACTATATGTGTAACTGTGTGCTCCTGTCCGTCGGCATCTGTGCTTGTCGTTGTTGTGGTGGTAGTAGTAGTAGTTAAACCATCGCCTAAGGTTTCACCACCACCTACAAATTTAGACAACAAATCCATTTGTTCGTTTTCTATAGAGTCAATACTCTCTTCTCGTGTTGGCGGTTTTCGGTCTATTTCTAAGGAATCAATATCAGAACGTGTCGTAGCATCCTTAGATATATCAAAGCTGTCTATACTGCTTGTCATAATATCTAGACTTTTATTAATTTCTAAACTATCTACACTGCCTTTTTCCGAATCGACCGCATCAATTTTTGTTGATTGTGGTTCAAGTGGTTCTGTAGACATTTCTGTAATAACGACTTTACTCTTGGCTTCACATTTGTTTAGTTTCTCTTTAAGCATTGCTTCAATGTTCTGTTGCGGTTGTCCAGGTAAAACATCTGTTCTTGTAACTGTTCTAATAACTTTGGTGACAACAACATTAGAGGCGCCATTCTCACGTTCACTACCATTCGATTTGTTGGATTCATCTGAACGTGATAGCAATGCTGCCTCTTCTTTAGCCTTAATTTCTATTAAATGTGCTTCAATGCATGCATTTTCCAAACCTTCGAATTCTTTCAAGCTTGATATTGAAATATCATCGCCATGTGCGTTGCCACTACCACTGTGTCGTACCATATAACGTCTTGTAAAACTGCCATTACTTGAATCTGTTGAACCTTGATGGGTTTTGTTACGATTCTCTAGCGATATTGCTTGTTCCAGTGATTCGAACTCTTGCAAGCTGCTCATTGATACATCATCATGTTCACCACGATTAAAATAACGACGTGCTGCCAGAACATCGTATTCAGGCGTGCTGGAAAATGAATCTTTGAAACTGCTAATGCGACTACTTCCAACTTCAAACTCTCCATCTTCTTCTTTGATGTCTTCAAGCACACCACCAGTAATATCATATGGATAACGCAGCTGTGCATCAGTTAGTTGCATTTCTACCCAACGCTTATTTGCTGCTGCCATGTCGCTGGAATCACTTTCATCTTGTGGGTCACTACCACTGCCAGCTGTAGGTGGACTTTCTTCAAATTCAAAGTTCAAATCATCGCGATAAATTTGTGATCCAAGCTTCGGATCAGCTGGTGCAGATTTAATAATAATTTTTTCCACGTCTTCATCGTGTTTGGACTCATATTTCGTGGGCTGAATTTTAATACTCTTGCCACCCAAATCAACTTCATTAGCTTCTTTAGCGACTTCTTCAATGATGACGAATTCATCCGATATATCTGGTTGATCAACCATTTCAAAAGAATCGGGTGAGTCTGGTGCTTTGTTATCGTCATAATCGGAATCCTGTGCGCGCTGCAGTTCTGCCAATTTTTGCTTATACTGTTCCTGCACTAACTTTTGAAAATTTTCTTCATCAACTTCAGTTCGTGATTTCTGATATAATGGCACATCAGTAGCTTTATTGAGCTCTTCCTGAGTCTTCACTTTGTACAATGTTTTTTCTTCGAACTGATCAGTTTCCTCTTCTAGTATAGGTGACTTTTGAGTATCCTCAGTAACTGTTATATCCGGTATTTTTGAATAATCTTGCATATTTTGCGATGGTCTACGCTCTTCAATCATAGCTTGCTCTGCTTCCAACTCTTCGGTTACAGAATCTTCTACAATAACTTCAGCTACTAATTGTGACGGTGTAAATGGTCTCTTTTCAGTTTCGAAACTATGATCCATTTCGGCTGCGGCTTGTTTTTTCTTTTTCGGTTTTTTGTCATTAGGTGAGCGAAACTGTCTGGAATATTCAGACTCATAGGGATCAGTATCCGATTCACTTTCAGATTCTTTGTTTTCACCTACGCTAGCTAGTTCCTTATCAGCTAGATTCTTGAGTACATCCCCGGTAATGGAAGTGCTCTCACTACGTTTATGGCCACGTCTGCGAGCTTCACCAGGTGGTGTTGTAGCAGTTGAGTCTTGTGGTGATTGATCTTTGCTTTCCATTTCCATAACAAATGGTTCATCGGGATATGAAGAAGCAGGCTCATCGTGTGTAAAAGTAAAGCCATCAATACCTGTCAAAGACGATGAACCAACTGAACCAACCATATCTTCAAAGTTTTCAACTACAGTATCAATGTTAGATGTGCTTGACATGCTTACGGATAGTATGCTACCCTCATCTAAACTAGATGCAAGTTTTGGTTCATCAAAGGATTGCCTTGCATCACCATGATATAATAAAATGTCTTCTGCTCTGTCTGCGTCTCTTAAATCATCAGATCTTGCCTCGTCCATCGGATAAGCCAATCCCCATGTTCTTTCGACTTCTTTTGGTTTCGGAAATTCTTCGAACTCCATTGTTTCAACTTTGGTTTCATCTGTTTTCACTTCCTCAACTTTTGGCTTAAATATCATTTCCTGAGAGCGTTTCATTAAACTTTGCTTTGATGTCGTTGGATATCCACCGGCTTCTATATCAATGCTTTCACTACTGTCTTCATCATCTCGTAAATCGCGTAAATTAGCCATTTCTTCAGCTTCCAAAGCATCTGCATCAGTAGAAGATGCAATTAATGTTTCCGATAGCTCTGAGACATCAATGCTTCCTAGAATAGCAGAGGTTTCTGATTGGGAGTCCAAACTACGCATGCTCTCATGTGAGCTTATTGTTTTGCCACTACTGCTATCAAACGTACTTACAGCAGTGACGTATTCAGTAGTTTCTCTAAATGCTGAAGAAATATCAGCAGCCGTTTGGTATTCAGAAGAGTTGGCTTGAGTTAGCAGATTCTCTACATCTGATGACAAAGGACGACTATCCGTTTTTTCAAAACTTTTGTAATGGCTTTCGCTTGAACTTGAATGATCAATGTCTGGCACAGACCAACGATTAGTAGCATCTGCGGATGACTCAGCTTTTACACGATGTATAACTACGTCAAATGGTTTCATTGTTTGTTCAGAAGTAATTTCTTCAAAAGTACTGCTTGTTTGCTCCGCGGTCTTAATAACTTCCTCTGTCAACACACTTGCTTTTGCCATTTTTTCTTGATAGTAATCTTCCATAGAGCTAAAATCCTCGGCTGTTTCTGTTGATATAAAACCAAGTGACGCATGTTCTTCCTTGGCGGCGTGTTCTTCTGTTGAGCTATAATCCTCGGCTGTACCCGTAGATACGAAACCTAAAGATCCATGATCATCGCGAGTGTCGGACTTAACTTCACTAAACACATCTTGACCATAATGTGCCATGACAGCTTCACGATTAAGAGTTTCTCTAACAGTGCCTTCAAAGAGACCTTCACTTTGTTGTAATAATTTAGTTGGAGTATCTGTACTATCCTGTATTGTTTCTGGTATACCTATGAATGAAGAAATATCTTCTTCCTCATGCACTGCAGCATATGTATCAACTGCTTTATTAATTTGTTCAACCTTTTGTTTTTTAATATCTGTGTATAATGAGCGATAGTCAGAAGGTGAATCCTTTATATTTTTTCCATCCGTTACAACTTCTTTAAGTGAGTTTTTTGCTGAATCCAATGAGGATTGTGCATCTGCCAATGATTTCTCAATCAATGCTTTATATATAAGGTCGTCGGTTAAACCTTCCAAGTCTTGAGGAGAATGTACAACCTTACTTTTGCTCTGAAATTTAGGTATCTCTTTCTCTAATGTTTCTAACTCACTCTTTTCTAAAGGCAAATCAAACTTCTCAGTTGTGACTGTTTCAAGTGATTCTGTCACATTTGTTGAAACAGTGTGTTCTTGCGAATCTGTGCGGGAAATGTCTGAAAATTCCTTAATTGAATCGTCTGTAGAAATTGTACTTGTAAGCTTAGAGCTGGTAATGTCTTGCTCTGCAGTGTCTTTCAGCTGTTTACTCTCAAGCGATTCTTGTTCAAGCAAATCATTTCTAGTTTCGGAACTCTGACGTATCAATTTATTATCAATATCTTCTTCATCACGCTTCATTGTAACGTATTCTTTGAATACATCATTATTTTCATCAGAGTCAACTGACATTTCCTTCATTAATGATATGTCTTTGGCGTCAATTGTTGTAGTTAATGGGTCATCGAATATAAATTCGCTGGTGGACTTAGTAGGTGTGGTCTTAACTATAATATTTCGGCTTGATTCGCCTATATAAAAACTAGTGGTTTTACCATCCATCTGTTCGGATTTTTCAGTAATAACTTCGTCAACTGAATCGCTTGTCGGTTCAAAGGATTCGGTCTCAGGGAAATCGTGCTGCGAACGTACAGATAAGTCTATAGATGGCTCATCCGTTTTGGATATATCTTCCGTAAACTCTAAGCTGCGTATACTTATATTATCAGATTGTTCGACTAAGGCAGCTAAATTCTTATAAGAATCCGTTTGTTTTAACTGAGAACGCGGTTTTGGCACTGGCATTGGTGCTGAAGTTGAAGTTGAAATATCAGTTGATATATCAACTTCTGATTGCTGCAATAATTCAGTGGTCATGAAATCTGGTGCTAAGGAGATTGCGGTGACATCTGCTTCACTGCTGGGGGAAGTGGCTACAACAGAACGTGGTTTCGGTTTAGGTAAATCTTTATTGGACACAATCGTTGTGAATGGTACAGGAGTGGAATCGGTTGATTTTTCAATTTCGCCGCCCGTTTCTATAAAAATAATATTTGTAAAATAAAACGTACATATAATTAAAGTGTTAAGGAAAGATAAAACAAGAGTGAACAAAATATTCGAGTATAGGTTAGTGAATAGTTAACAAAAGAAATAATACAACAGTTTCAAGATATGGAAATCAAAATACAAAATAAAAATTAAATCTTTAATTTAAAAAACAAAAAAAAAAAATCATGCATATTGTATAAACAATAAATATATATGTAATTATGTATGTGTTGAGTGCTGTAGTTTTGTTACATTTATTAATTAATTAATCTAGTATGCAATTAGAGCTCAACTCAGCCAAAAATTTCTATACATTTCTATATTCTATTATTATTAACCATTTAGCATAAATAATATTCATTTCTGTTATATTTTATTTTTATAATATACGTACAAATATACGGATACACTTTAATTCATATTTGTAGATAGATATAGCGTTCTGTACCTGTAGTTATATCTTGTATGTCATTGTCAGGTGTATTTTGGCCAACTTCACCTAAAGTATTTGTTGTTGGTGACACACTGTCGTCCCAACTCATTTTAGAAAAGTCGCCTTGCAAATTACTTATTTCGTCCTCATGTACTGCTGCATCAAAATGCTCATCGAATTGTGCAGCTTCTTCATCTAAGTCCTCCACACTTGAAGAAATTTTTTCAAATTTTCTTTCAATACGACGTGTTCTAACTACATTCGGATCTTCAGCTGAGGTACCAATGTTATCAATATCCGAAGAGACAGTCGTAACTAATAAAATTTAAATTATACAAAATAGATAATATAACTTACTAATTAACGGACATGAAACTGATTATTAATGTATACGAGTATAACAACATTGCAATCAGCAGATATAATTTATTTATGTAATAAAATTCAATTTTGAATTTAAGTTAAATATAATTCCGATACATATTTGTACTTATTACACTCGTCTGTTAAAAGTTATCTAAATAGCTAACAAAACCGCATTAGAAATTTAAAAAACGTTAAAAATATTCCAAATATCCTGAATCAAACTAGCATAAATGGTCGAAATTTCGAATGAAAACGAATTGATGTTCTGATATAATTATTTTCGAGCTAGTTTGTCTTTTTAATTCATTTTATTTTTTATTTTAATTTTTAGTAGTGGCAAACAAAATTTTAATAAAATTCTATGGTCGTTTCTTCTATCGCTGAAAACGAATACATAAAATAATGAACGAATTCAATTATGTCGTATAAATGCTGAATGACACTAAAAAAAAAATATTTTTGTATATGACGTTTCCATTCATTAATTCTGTTTAAAATCTTCTACAATTTATCACATGAAAACAGTTTCACTCAATTTACTTTCACCAAAATTCACTAAACCACATTACTTCAATTCCATGACACATATATTGAAATGATTCTAATACACAATAATTTTTTTGGGATATGATTATAATAAGCTTGCTACAAAATATAAATGTATTTTATTCATAAACAATTGAAAACCCTTACAACGAATAAAATTTTTGTACGTCAAAAAATTGTACCTAAAGGACCTAAAAATGAGTTCATTGTTTAATTTGATATGAATTTATACACCTATTATATGCAATACATTAATATATAAATATAAAACAAATCATTTCTGTCACACAAAAACGTTATGAAAAGTAGAAGAGAATTAATCCAATAATGAATCGTAAGACCGGTTTTACGGCTACCACAAGCCTTGACTGAATCTCATTTATCATTCTACTTCTATCTATTGTAATTCGGGGTTTATGATTATTATTATTATTAAAAGTAAAATGGAGAAATTATTATAATGCTAGCTTAAGTATTTAGGCATAGTCGTCCATTCTACTTAACTCATAATTTTACTCAAATCGCTTCATTGCAGTGATACAACGAAGAATTTTACAATAATCTAACAAAAGAAGTATCATTTCCGATTAGTGTAACTGAATAACATTTTCATAAGCAACTGCTTCAGGAAGAAGGAGGAAAAGGAATTCTTTTGGAAATTCTAACAAATATTTATATTGATAAACTTTTTGAAGAAAATAAAGGGTGATTTTTTAGCAACTTTCTTTTTGGCAGCACTGTTTTTGGAAGCTCAGCTGTTTTCGTGTAACATGTAACATGTTCAGTTTGGTCTATAATTTAACCATAAACCTTTCAAAATAAACCTTTTAAAATAAATCCGATGAAAGAATTGAAGCCAAGNGCACTGTTTTTGGAAGCTCAGCTGTTTTCGTGTAACATGTAACATGTTCAGTTTGGTCTATAATTTAACCATAAACCTTTCAAAATAAACCTTTTAAAATAAATCCGATGAAAGAATTGAAGCCAAGCGACCTAACACAACGGCTAACTTTTGGTGAATCAGCGCTGGCAAAGTTGAATGAAGATCCACTTTTTCATCGGAAAATTGTGTTCAGCGACGAAGCTCATTTTTGGTGTAATGGATACGTGAACAAACAAAATTGCCGTACTTGGTGTGAAGAGCAGCCAGAAGCATTGCAAGAACTGGAAATGCATCCGGAAAAACGCACTGTTTGGTGTGGATTATTGGCAGAAACGTTACTGTGAATGGCGAGCGCTACAGTGCGATGATTGCAAACTTTTGTTTGCCTAAAATGGAAGAGCTGGACTTGGCTGACATTTGGTTTCAACAAGACGGTACCACATGCCATACAGCTCGCGAAACAATGACTCAATTGAGAGGCGAGTTCCGTTAACAGTTTTTTTGTGGGGCTATATTAAAGCTCACGTCTATAGCGACAAGCCCGACAAGTTGACGCACTGGAAGCCAATATTGAAGAATTTATTCGTGAGATACCGGCCGATATGTTAGAGGGAGGCCAAAATTGGACCCAGCGTATGAACTATTTGAGGCGCAGCCGTGGTCATTTACATGAAATCATCTCTAAACATTGAATTATATAGATCGTTCTATCGACTCAAATAAAAATTTCATACATTTCTCTAAATTTTATGTCTTTTTTTTTAAATCAAATCCGAAAGGTCTTAAAAAATCACCCTTTAGTTAAATGTTATTGCACCTTCAATCACCACATTTTTACTAAATAATAGTTAAACATATTTTTTATTTTATACAAGCGAACCAGGAAATTTCAAGAACCCCTTCAACTATTAGCGAATTAAAGAACAATTTCACTAAACTAGGCATAGAAGTTAGAAATATGCAATCTTTATATTAAAATATAATAGACAACACTTTTAAACAGTTTATATGAAGTAAACTCTAAATATAAATATACAAAGATATTTGGTCTCAAAGTGTTTTGGGTCGGTTATTTGCAGTAGTTTCACTTACTCAAGTTTCAGTTATACAGGCTCCTTATCAACACTATTTAAAATAATATGTCAGATATTAAATGAGACTTGAAAAGCTGTTAACTTACAATTTAAAAATAATTAAAAATAGACTGATAAGTCTTTGATATACATTTACTCTTGATATAAATTCACTCTCCGACTTTGTTGTACTACTTAATTTAAGAGTTGAATGGAATTGCTTAGAAAAGTATTGCATGAAATCGAAATGAATCAGGACGATTATGAGTTTATATTCCTAAAAAATGTCTATGTATTCATGTTAGGAAAATAACTTTTCTTAAATGGAAACTGTTTTGCTTTGTATAAAAAATTTTTTACTGGGAAATACTTAGATAGTGAAGGAAATCTACATGCCTTCATATTCAGACAAGTTGATATATGGTACATGTATGCACAAAGGACACGCCTTCTATTATTAATATTTTATACAATATTTCAATTGAATCAATTTAAAACACAAAATTACCTTGTGTTTTTGTTACTCTGGCATTTTGATCGAAATGTGTAGTTGTTGATGATGTTGTTGTTGTAGTTGTTGTATTCAAATCTGTATCAAATACATCGTCAAAAAAATTGTCTTGCTGTGGTGTTTGTATGTGAGTTGTAATAACGCTCGTAACTTGAGCATGTGTAGGTAAATTTATTTGCACATGTTCTTCAGTGAAACTCATATTATCATCAAATGATTTGCCTGATATTGATTCGATAGTCGGTGACTTGATGACATCAATGCCAATCAAATCATCACATGTAATGGCATAATTTTCAATTTCTGAATTATATTCTTGTTTTAAAGAATCAAAACCATTCTGTTGTTCTGGTTCTGACTGTTGTTCATTTATTATATTAACACTTTCTTCCAGCACTTTATCAACAATAATTGTTGCTTCCTTGCGTATCAATGAATCAAGATTATCATCAACATCTACATGTAAATTTATGAAATCACTCTGTTTACTATCATCATCGTCGTCGTCATCATCGTCAACATCCGAATTATCATCAACATCATACTCTTCATATATAATATCACCGCCTGCAAAACAATTGCACATTCATATTTAGTTATATTCAAATTACCTTACTCATAAAGCAAGATAATTACAAACTTCTATAAAAGGCGTTTAACTTTGGAACTCGAACACGAATGTAATATTGTATAGTATTTTATTAAAAAACGAAAGCGTGCAATTTATTTGAAATGAATTTCATTTGAAAAACTTAAGTATGTCTGGTGAAATAGTGTAGTTTTCGTGAATGAATGATGCGTTAGCTGTGATAATATGTTGTGATTTAAAAATGCTGTGTGTAATGCTTAAATCACATTTATGGTGAATATGTTGAACAAATATATGGTAACGTAATGTGAAATTATATACAGTCTTTAAAATATATATTTTGCATATTTTAATTTTAATGAAACATATAATATAAAATTGTTTAAAGCAAATTATTATTGAAAAAAAATTAAATTTAAAAAGAATTATGTACCTAAAATACATAATAAATCAAATGTTGTTAACAAATTCAGTATGCTTAATACAATATAATAGAGAATACTATGTTGTTGATGAAAAAGACAGAAGTCTTTCAAAATTTTATCATTTGCAAATTTTTTACACAGCACAGGTTGACAAGTTTAATCTTAAAATCTATATCAAAATTCGTATTTAATTATAACTTGTCATAAATTGTCAGAACTGGCTTTAAATTCCAACTGTACTTTCCTTTGGAAAACATTTTGCATTTTTAGACGTCCATTTCTCCTAGTGTATCAATAAGAATTTTGTAAGCCCATTTTAGGTTCTGCTAATATTTAAAGAAAATTTTGTTTACAAATGCAATTCAAAAAATCTACATTTAATATGTATACAGTATTCCTGGAAAACTCAATTCATCAAACGTTAAGTTTTAATAACCGGAAAATTATTTAAATATAAAGCTCGATAGCTTCGCTTCACTTGAACTA
>JXPL01062911.1:2988-14013 GCA_001015235.1 Sphyracephala brevicornis | reverse complement strand
AAAAATATTCATCGCATCATTTCAAAACAATAGTTTTTTAGAGTATTTGTATGGTTGTTTTATTTTCAATATGCGCATATTCCAAAGAATTTTTGTTTTTTGTAATTAAAATACAAAATATTTTGGTTATAGAAAAACTACTATGGACATAGTCCGAATGTTTGTATTTATTGTCCTATGCTCAGTTTTAAAAATAATTGGTAGTTGGGCTTATGGAATGAGCAGCTCAGTTCTTAAGTTATATTTTTGCATTTGAAGTACTGCAATCCTTTTTTTTTTTATTGTTAATCAGTGCCTGTAATAGACATAGACCTTCACCAACTAACCCTTTTGAGTTTGATAATTCTAAAATTTTGTATAGCACTCAACTCGCAGTATTTCCTATGCTGTACTAAACAAATTTGTAGTAAATTTGTACCAAATCTCGGCAGTGCTTCACATTTCGTAAGAATGTGTACCAGTGCGTCGGCGCATAAAACCTACCTTCATCAGTGCTCGATATTCTCAGTCAGTAGCTGCACTTTCAATCTAAAAAGTCCAGTGGTGAAAGCAACTATCATACTAAGTAGATTTTAGCTCAGTTTGATGATATTTTCAAAACGCCTGGGATTGCGTACTTGGTTTACTAAGCCAGTAGTGCAGAGAAGGGTCTAATACTTTATTTTTTTCTTTTGAAATCGTGTATGCGTTTTCCATATTCTACTTAACTCTGGGAAATGCAACAAAGGATTAAATTTGTGTAATAGCTTTGAAAGTAATTCAGTGGATCAAAAATCGAGACGTGATATATAAGAATCGATATGTGAAAATGAAAAATCGATAATTTTAAATATTACTTCAGTGTAGGTAAATCACATATCTTTTCGCTTAAAAGATTATTAAAACAGCCATTTGTTTGCAGTTAATACTTAAATTATTTAATTTATTAAATTATTTATTGTAGGTGTGGCACTTTAAAAATACTATTGTCTACAAATCCCGTTGTAAGATTTTGTCGATATTCACTCCATTCCACATTATTGTTAGCAACACCCTTCACCATTTCTCCATCAGCATGCATGATAATATCTTTACTACTGCTATCTTCTAAGTCTTGTTCCTCAATTGAATTGTCTTTGGAATTATTTGTGGATTCACTGGTGCTGTCTTTTTCGAAATATGTCCAATTTTCAGTGGCACTATTTGTTGCAAATTCATTTGTATTAAAATAGAGCAGATTATTAAAATTTGAATCCAATTTTCCCCAATCATCTATTTGTCTTAGCAATGGTTCGCTGTTCTGTTTTGGCTGTGGAATTTTTATAGTAGGTGTACGTTTTATTGATGAGGATGCAGTATGTTTCATACCTAATATGGGTAAATCAGTCCATTTACCCAGCGCAAAAGGTGAACTATCATTTGTGTTTATAAGAAACATGCCTCGCGTAGTGGGTCTTATGCTATCACCGGCTTCTACTAGGAAATTTGTCGGCGGACACATACCCAGCAAATATGCTATGAATGAACTGCACGCCCAGCCCCAAAAGCCTTTGCGTGAACGTATCGATTCAAGAAAATATGCGGGAGCACGTTGGTGACTGCATGCAAAAGGATCTGAAATAGAAAATAATTGATTAATAGCATATACATATACATAGATATATATACAGTCGAAATCGCTTACAACGACTTATTTTTTTTTAGAACGACCAAATTCTCAAGACCCAAATATGTGGTCAGCCATACAAGCGCATACAAATTATATCGCCTACGATGATTTTTCGTTAGAACGACCGAAATTCGTCGGTCCCTTGGAGGTTGTTGTAAGTGATTTCGACTGTATATATGTTTATTTTTTAGACTTTAATTTTATGATTGTGCTTTCGTAATCGTATATGCCCGAATATGATTTTCTGTTCTAATTTTTTTAAATATACGAGTATTTACTTTTGCGGTTGAAGATTGAATGACTTATTGTAATACTCTCATAACGAATTTGAGAAGGACCTTTGAACATCTTTTTAAGAAGGCTCAAGAGAACAGAGAAGTCAGAAGGAATATACATTTTGGGTTCTATTTTCAGTTCATGAACTGTAAGATGTATCCAAACATATTTAATTTTAGGTAGGCTCAGGAGAACAGAGAAGTCAGAAGGAATATACATTTTGGGTTCAATTTAGTTTTAGAAATCACCTGAGATGCTGATTTGTAGTGTCGCAATTTAAACAGGTCGCTTGAAAAGTTCCACCCTCTTGGCTGTGTATTTCGCTAAGCAAATAAACTAAAGCGATTTTGCATGAACAGACAGAGTTAGCCTCCTTTGTATTCCTGAACACTGTGACATCCATGTAAACAAAGTGACTGATGTATTGAAAACCATAGCTCATCGTCGAATGCTATGGAATCTAAAGCAATGATGACATTCAGCAAGATATTCTTTAGAGCCGCATTACAAAACACTATAAAAGAACGCAGTAAGAAAACGTCATAAGTTTTTCTACGTTTGGAGAGAAATGGCTTGCGGGCTCTTATAGGAGTTATCATGTGGCTAGCATATGCACAACAATTTTTTTTTTCCTTTTGCACTCCAGTATAGGAGTACAGGGCTTTCTACCACAACCATTGTGTACTGAACAAGGGTAATGCTCAACATGGGTATTATTAATGATCTGACCCAGCTAGTCTCAAGAAACGGGCTCTACAAAGCGTTTACTACGCTGCTGACTCTGACACGCACTTTCACTTCACGGTCTCACGGAGAAAGCTTAGCGCAGGACAGTTGTGCTTCATTTCCTTTATTTTCTTTTAAACTTTACTATCTGTGTATCACTTTTTCTTTGAGCTTTTGACCTCTATGAGAACAACCCCAACCACATCTACTTCAAATGAAATAGATTAATAAGGGGGAGCATTCCCATATACCTATTTTCAAGCCTGGAGTTGCTACAACAACAACATCTACTTCATTATGTTACATTAGAATTGATGTAAAATATATTGACTTTACACAATTCATAGTTTGCAGCAGCTTAAGAACTTATAGCAAACCCTTGCTTACTTATGCTTTACCAATCAAATAATCCATACAATACATTTTCTGTTTTCGTCAACTCACTTCCTCCTTGTGCATAACAGCCCGGCTGCATAATGCCACCATTCATGTAAAAATCAGCATGACCACAGCGTTCCAATTTGCCTTGAACCATAGCGTTTGTATGTATCACATCCACATAAGCTGCATCGCTGGGATCCAATTTGTCGCTATCCGGTGCGGTTATAAATAAAGGCATAGCAGGATCGAGACCTAAAAAAATATAACAAACAAGTATTTCATATATTATACAAAACATGCAATTTTTGTTATAAGTTCGTACTTACCTGTAATCCTGGGCAATTTGAACGATTGCAGGTTTTTGGCTACATAATTCGGCACTTGTGCACCAAGTGAAAATCCTATAAGGTGTACATCGGAACTGCCGTAGTCACGTATGCGTTCAATTAGTTGCGCCACACAAGCGCCTGTATGCTTTGTATTATGCACCGAACTGATATAGCAAGGACCCGGTGACAGAATGCTCCAGTCGACATATATAATATTAAAATCCGCTTTCATCAGATACTCTGCATTAACAAAACGTACATAAAGTCAAATCAGTAAAAATTGTTGCCTTCAAATAAATATATTTAAACCCACCACACCTTCGCGCATAACGTGCAACGGATTTAAAAACATATCCGAATTATAGCCATGTATGATGATTTTGGTCGGATATTGTGGATTAAAGTATGAAGCTGTTAAATTGGACTTTTCCAGTGTATCACCTATAAGCAAACATTGTCGATCCATCAAATTCTTGCGTGTATATAAATAAAATCGAATATCATTGTCCGGACATTTGCGATCGATAACCCATCTGCAAGGTCCGATGACAATGTCACTTGACTTTTTCGGTGCTGCAGTGGTAGTTGTAGTTGGCGATGGCGTTGTCGTTGCAGTTGATGATGTTTGTGTTGTTGTCATTTCTAAAGTTGGATCCTTAAATGTTGAATTGTTGTGATTGCTGCCATGCGCATAATTGTGATGATGTGTTTTAGTAATGCAAATGGGTAGAAATGTTGCTAGAAAAAAAAAAAATAATACATACATGTGTGTAATGCAGTGATCGGCAATGAGTATCAAATTTGATACTCTGAGTACACTCTAAAATAAATAGTACTTGTATCTACTCATATGTACGCATAAAACGTAAAGCAAATTAAAAAAAAAATACAAGTAAAATTGTTTTTGTTTTGATATGAGATAGGAAATACAAGCATACTTTTTAGAACATTTTAATGAGTATATCCATGTTATTCCCTGGTGTAGTGATTAAGTGCCTGATTTATATCGTAAATTTTTTATTCTAAGATATTGAATTAGTTGTACTGAATTTTAGATAGATAATTTATTTAGATAATTACAATCAAGCAGAACAAGAGAATTTCTGTTTTTTAGATTGATTGGATTGAAAAGAATTACAGCTGCATTAGTTAGTTAAAGAATGTCGAATATGTTTATGTCGAAAGTATAGAAATGCTATAATTTGTATTTATTTTTTTTATAATACTTTGGCAAAAAGTGCAGCACAACTGTACACTAAGTGGCCAATCTTCAACACAGTACTTATAGTCATGGAACATTTCAAAGCCAAGTGCATACAGTTACGGACAAAAGTCTACATACACCCTTCCATTTTGGGTTTTTCGAGAGTCGGTGATGAAAATTAAAAAAATTTGTATGTCAATATTTAAGGCATTAATAAATAAGTTTATATATAAAGTAAAAAAGTAATTTATAAACATAACAAAAACAAAAATAAAAACAAAAAATTCATAGACAAAAGTCTGCAAACAGCTACAAAATAAAATACATATAATTGTGAAGTTTTATTAAAAAAAATTATACATATTTTTTAACTTTCAGTATTAGGTCGGTCCACCTTGAGCATCAATCACTGCTTGTAGACGGCGAGCCAATGATGTCCCTAAATTCTTCATAAAATCGGGTGTAATTTCAGCCCAAGCACGAATAATAAGAAAATTAAAGAAAATAAGTGCGGTTTTTAGAGTTTGACGGCTACTAATATCATATTTTCGTATTTTTTTTTTCTACAAAATCCCATATGTGCTGTAAAGAATTTATGTCTGGATAAGCGTTCCATATAACCTTTGATAAAAACCAAGACATCCACACCAGATGACGCCATGACTTCCCAGACCCAAGTTGTCAATAGACGACTTCCAAATATGCGCCAATATTCTTTGATATAGATAGCGTTCCATATAACCGTTGATATAAAACAAAGGATCCACACCAGTTGACGCCATGGCTCCCCAAACTATAACGCTGCCACCTACATCTTTGACTTCACATATAATATTCTTTGGATCAAGTACAGTGTTTGGTTTTCTCCACACTTTAGATAGGCCATCACTTCCGAAAATATTGTATTTACTTTCGTCGGCAAAAAGAACTCGGTTGCAAAAATCCATGCCCTTTGCCAGATGTGTTTTAGCAAACTCAAGGCGAAATTCACGATTCTTTGCGAATTTTGTGTGCTATTCTGCTGTTAAAGCCATTAGCACGTTAAATACAGTTCTCGGTTAAACGATAAAACTGGCACATATTTCAACATGTTCCGCCAAATTTGAGGCACTTATTTTCGTAAACTGGTTATTTAAGGATGCTGCTTACAATCCGCGTAAAAAGCTTTTTGGGTCTGCTAGATCGTGGCTTATTTTCCGTACCATTGCTATTTTTATGGTTTCTAATGATCGTTAGTACAGTAGCACGACTTAATTTTTATCATTTTGTCAATTTCCCCATAAGATTTATTTTCCTTTCGGAGAATTATTATAAGATTTCGTACGGAAATCTCTTTTTCTTTTCAAATTTTTATTTTAACAGCTANGCCTACCACATCGCAAAAAAAAATAAAAAATGTTGATTNTTTCCCCATAAGATTTATTTTCCTTTCGGAGAATTATTATAAGATTTCGTACGGAAATCTCTTTTTCTTTTCAAATTTTTATTTTAACAGCTAAAAATTCAAATAAATTCACGTTTGAAAATCACGTTGTTCACTTAAATAATTGTAATGGTCGTAAAAATTAATAAATCCACAAAGTACAGGGTGTTTTTACTTTTACGTTTGATTATAGGGATTTGTATGCTGTCTGTAGACTTTTGTCCTATGAATTTCTTATGTTTGTTACAGTGTGCGGCTCTAAGATGCTTGAAACTTTTGCATACTGGCTGTATGTTTTTGTTTTTGCCTACCACATCGCAAAAAAAAATAAAAAATGTTGATTCTCTGATTTTTTTTTCTTAAGATTATTTCAATTTATTGTAATACTCTAATGCCGTATTACTAAACAAACACAGTCACAAACGTTATTGTAAACTTATGCAGCACGTGCGAAATATAAAAAGCAAAGACACAAACAAAAGCAAAGACAACCAAACATCTCACAATTCAACGCAAAACCACATATTTATAAATTTATTTATAAAAACAAAACAATATACAAAAAAAAAATTTATTTATCAATTACTTTTTACCGAACCATTTCGGCTCGGTACATATTAATTCAGAACAGGGTATCCGAAAGTATTCATTTTTCGTATCGTTGCAGTTCACGGGTTTGTTATTATTGTTTTTGTTATGTTTATGATTTACTTTTTTTACTTTATAAATAAACTTAAATATTGACATAACATTTTTTTAAATTTTCACAAAATGTTTGCAAAATTAAATAGCGGTAGTCAGCACATGACTATGTATACAATGCTATGTATAAAATGCAATTGTTGCTGGATGGGAAAGGCAAAAAAAAGATTGCTACCTGCAATACTAAACGTATTGCAATATTAAACGTGTTACCATGGTACACAAGTGGATGCGTTGAACATTTACAACTGCGTATCTTAAAGGAAAAATGACAAGACTGCAAATGGCGACATGCTTTTGTATTCTTATAATCCGAAAGGATTTTCAGAAAAGGATTTACAATGATTTCAACACATTTTTTAACGAATTATTTTTATCTTACAATTACATGTGGAAGCAATACACACAAAATGTCCTTTTTATAAGCACCCATTCTTAGATATTTACATGTATTGCATGTATTATAGTTTGAATGTTTTTTTTTAGGTGCTCGACAGTCTGAGGATTACTGATATAAGTTAAGGCACGATGTCGCAATGCAGCTTAAGTAACACATGCATATTATATTATTTTTTTCCATTTTTTCCACTCGTCTCGGTCNGATAAGAAATAATGTAAGTTAGTTGAGAAACAAACCTCAGTCTGCATAGCACGAACTAATCAACTGTTAATTTAAGTTTATTGAAATCTAGCCTACATAGTAGGAATAAAAAATGGTTTAGTGTAACAATTTATGTGAATTTTGATTAAATAAAAAAATTTTAAAACTACTAAGCCTCTTTAATTTATACATTACATTACTTTTAAAATCGTCTTAAAAAAATAGTCTAAATTAATTTAATCGCATAAACTCGGTGCATAATTTATGTTTCCATTTCTTGAAATTAAACAGCCATTGAAGTTTGTGCTCAATTAAGCAATGTCTTCACAAGTCGTTAGGTTAGGTTAGGTTACAATGACGGCAGAGTCCTACCTGCCCAAGTAGCGTTTTGTTACCATACCCCCGGATAAAAGTAGAATCTCAGCTCCAACCCGCTCGGTTGAGATAAGAGATTATTTTGTTGACTCACTTTAGAGAGATGCGCTAGCGTCTCCAGATATGAGTCCTTAAGGCAGTAAGACGCGCCCTGGACAGAACCGGGCATTTACACATAAAATGTTCGATAGTCAGCTTCTCAGCGACCTCCTTACAGCTTCGACAGTGTGTGTTGAATGGTAACCCCATCGTGTCAGCATGGGTTTCCCAAGTCGTACACGTATGATATTTAAAACTGTTTTGTTAGACAAAAAAATCACTAGTGTCTCCTCCTTGAAGTGCAGGCTATAAAAATGAATTTTTTTTTCGATTATTGCATATTCCATTTACAGTGAGTGCTCAGCAGCAACATTTCCAAGGAAATGTGGACCAATGATTTTTTGATTCCGAAAAACCAAAAGAAGCAGTAACCGTTTGGCAAAGCAATGGTACGGAGGTAATTTTTTGGGAACTTTCGTAAACGATTTTCGAAAAATTGTTCTGCTGACTTGTGCTACATTTTCTTGGTCAACATGTAGGTACTTCTCGTTAAACACCTGATTTAAGAGCAATGGAAATATAACGATTATAGGCAGTAGGGTAATTAAAATTTACTTTAAAGCAATATAGTGAGTTCCATTTGAATTTTATGTCTTGAAAATTATTTTGACCTTTAATCGCGGGGACAACAAAAACATTTTATTTCACATTGAATAGAATGGCATTTTCGGAAAATATTTTATCAATTCGAATGAATATTTTTTTTTAAGTAAAATAAAGTCAGAAATATTAAAGGAATATCAATTTTATATTAATTATGTGAATAATAAGTATTAAGTAGTATTCAAATTCGATTGGAATGGCAATGGAAATTTCCGTAAGATATTTTATTACATCGAAATATTAGAAAGGTTCTTATAAAATCAGGCAATACAATGGGCCATTAAGCCTCCGAGTGAACTCTGCTTCACAACTTAGCTGAGTAACGAAAACAGCAACCTATGTAACCTAACCTAACCTTATTTCATTGAGTAAATTTTGCTAAAGAGAAAGAAAGTCTGAAAAACTCAAGAAATTAAAACATTAATTAATGGGAATGCAGCGACTCTCTATTAAATTGGTAGCGAAGCTGCAAGTTGCGATAAGGAGCAACGTTGATAACATGTGAATAAAACGATTTAAGTATCTTCGAATTGNTAGAGTGCGCACTGAAGAAAATATCGTCGCCGTTGAGGCCAGTTTTGAGGATGATTGAAATTCATCGATTCGTCATCCTGCGCAAGAACATGACCTAAGCTCAACGACTTTGTGGAAGATTTTGTGCAGGGATCTTGGCTTTCATGCCTACAAGATGCAATTGTTGTAAGAAGTGAAGCCAACCGAGCAGCGTTTTCGACGTCAGCTCAGTAGTGCTCATTAGTGCTCAGGTGCTTGAACAGTTAGAAGTCTATTTACTGTTTTACCGTCAAATTGTGTTCAATGATGAGACTCAGTTCTGGCTCAGTGGCTTGGTGAATAAGTAAAATTTACACTAAACCACTATAATTACAAATTATAACAAAGGAAGTAATTGCTGCTAGAATTAGAGCTAAATAGCTTATCTTTAGATGTTGCATCAATAGTTTGTCTTTTACTCATGATTTGCAATTATTTTATTTTTTAATTGAGTGAATTGAGTTAATTAGGTGAATTGAGTGAATTAAGTGGATTGAGTGAATTGTGTGAGCTGAGTAAAAAAGAATAACAATTTAGTTCTTTAGTTTTTCAAGCAGATTTCAGTTGTTTGAACAGATTTTAATATTTTTCGGCACAATTAGTAACAATTATGCATTGGTATTGAGTTTGGTCCAAATTATGCTGAGCACTTGCTATTTGCTAAGCCATTTAAGTAACTTAAATTCGAAAAAATTTCGTGTACATATTTTTAGATTTATTGTGTTATTAAAAAAAGAATTTTATTTAAAACACTTAAAAAGAAATTGTATGTTTATATTTTACATACCAATTGCGCAGCATACCAGCAACCGACTGCGATGATAACGCATCCTTTTCAAAAGTTGAAACATATTTACGAGTACAAGCAACTTTTACACTAATTTCACAGTTTTCTGTTTATTTTCTGTACGATTTTTAGGTTTCGCGTATATAAAATATAATAAATTTTTGAAGATTTCTAAAACATATTTTTAAATACAATTGAATTTTAAACACCAAAAAAAAATTTGTATGAATTGTTGTTAGTATAAAAACGTGCAGAATGGTTAATTCTATGAGTGAAACTGTCACAAAATACAGCGACTTGGCCAAACCGCAACCGACCACACAATAACAATTTTGGTAAAAATTCAAAAATTAAATGAAACGAAACGAAAATTGAAGAAAAAACTTTGCTAAACAAGAAGTGAGAGTTTTAGCGTAAAAAAAACATCGTATATCAGCAATATTTTAATGAATTAAAAAGCTGCACAGAAATTTGAAGACTCGCGGAATTACTCTACGACCGACGCGTTAATTGCACAGTTGAAGTTAGTAAAACCGTTGACCAACTTTTCTTAGGCGGAACGTGCCACTGAAATCGAAGCGCTGAACCTGTGTACTTAAATCTAAATTAGCCAAGGTTCGAGGCAAGCATTTCTCGGCTAATTAAATATTGGCGGCACGTCAAAATACGCTACGAATTATGAGTGCGACTGACGCACACGTACGTTAACTGTGCGCGGTAAGCAAGATACAAAGAACAGCGTCGTAGTAGAGCAGTTGCGGCAGGCTTTAAGTCGGTACAGGTATTCCTAATATAACAGTGAAAATTGTTGACTCAATTGTAGTCAACAATGCAACGACGCTGTCGTGCTCGTATTATAAAATTTACAATAAAATTTTCCCAAATAGTACGCGTGCCTACGTTCAGTTTTTACTATGAAATTAAAAAATAAGACCAACCAACCAAAAAATGGAAAAAAGTGCAAAAATTATGAAAATCAACTTGAACTCAATTTCGTGCAATTGTCTTGACTTTTGGGTTTGTTGACAAAACCTTAACAGGCAGGCAATGCGTTCTTGATTGTTTACTATTTTTTGCTGATAAGCTAATCGGGTTGATAATACAATATTTTTACAATATTTCAACAATATTTCAAAACAAAAGACGAGTGTGAGCAATTCACACCTTGTAATATGACAAACAGGAAATAAAAAGGGGGCGTAGGCGCACAAAATTTAGCTTACTGTATTGATACAGGCAAACCAAAAAACCATTTGGCTGTCTTATATATATATATATATGTATAACAAAACGGCACAACTGTGCTATTTGGGCAGGGA
>JXPL01062621.1:5298-16358 GCA_001015235.1 Sphyracephala brevicornis | reverse complement strand
ATAACAAACAGTAATAGTTGTGTTTCAGATAATAAATTACAGGCCAGCAACTATAAATCTTCACCTACGCTCAGTTTTCTGCTGCGCCTGAAGAGTAGAAAGAAATCATACTCGAGCTCTTCAACGAACTGATTAAATATATAATAATGAAACTTAACACCACATAAGTTTTATGTTGTTAAATACATTTTTATTCAATCTGTTCTAAATAAATTGTTTTTAATTAAATCAACTTTATCAAGCAACTGCTTATTTGCAGAGCATTGCTGTGCAGTGCAGTGCAGTACATAAGGCCGAGGTTTAACCTACTAGCAATGCTGATATGTTAATTTTAAAATTTAATTAACTACTGTACTAAATTTATATATATATTTATATTAATTTAATTGCACTCATTTTAGTAGTATTATATACAAAGTCAATGAACTCAATACATAAAAAATTCGTTTAATTACAAGTACATTTTAGTTGCTTTTCATATTTTAGCTACATTTGATCAGCAGCTTGAATACTATTTTACAAATAATTTGTTATATGAATCTGAATTTGTAAAAAAATTCTGTATGTTAAATTTTAATTTTGTTTTATTTTATAATATAAAATTCAGATCGAATAAATTATTTATCTTAAATATACAATGTTATATAGTACATTTTCCTACTTTTACCACTTTCAGCATTAAATTCAAACGACTAAGGAAATAGCGCATAAATTAATAATGTATTTTTTTCTATTATTCCATGCAGATATATAGTGCCACCGTAATGTAGTCATAATATATCATTTCATCTACACATGAAAATTTTTAATCATTTGCTATTTACAATTCGATTTATCAATTATTCATATAATTTGTTTTTTATATGAATGTTTTATAATACTAAGTTGTTGTACTTTAAAATTTACTATTGATGCACAGTACAATACAGAAAAATGCCTAACTATTAAATATTTAAATTCCTTATTTACATATCTGCTATAAAAATACATAAAACATTTCTTTTAAGATAGTGCTAATGTCGTCTTAAAAATATTATAAGATAAACTTACTAGAACAGTATCAAAACCTAACAAAATATTACAATTATATTTTATACAACAAATAAAGCATTCTTTTGCTATTTCATTGTCATAAATTTTATAAAACGAAAAAAAAAACAGAACTAAGTATAAAACACATTGTATTTCTTCAAACACCGTTTACAAAAATTTATTGCAAATAAGTATAAATCTTCTGTGCAATTCTTACATTTTTTTTCTAACACAATTTGCGTTAAAAGAATAAAAAGAGAAGCATTATTTTGGCATATAAAAATGAATATTGTGATATACTATTCTTAAATGTATCATGCATAATATGGAACACATTTAACAGGAAAAACCTAGTTTTATTAATATACGTATATAGGTAGAGCAATTAAATCGAAATTTTACATTAAACAATAGGTGTGCAAACTCAAGAATATATTATATATTAGCATTATATGTATGCAATATGGAAATGGTAATTGAAAAGTATATTTCTATTTATAGTTTGATGAATGTCAGCTGGATCTCGCTTTAGGTCCCTGTCAGTTGGTCTTAATTTCCAAATTTCCAAATGTTGAGTCTAATGCTGATATCAACTTATCGTTATTTTCAATTTTAGAAAGTTTGTTAGTACGTTCTGTTGCTTGTTCCAGCGCCCATTGAGCAACTTTTTGTGCATCTTTGCGTTTTGAACCTAGAGCTCTAGAATTGGCTACACTGACAGAACACTAATGTAATATAAAAAAGTGTTAAGAATTAGTTTTAATATTAAATTTCATTACAAAATTTCACTTACCAGATATACGCCATACAATGCACGCATATTATTCGGATTTAATTTAATAGCTTGTGAAAAATACGTTTTAGCAATTTCAATATTTTCCATACCACCCTAAATATTAAGAAAACATACATACATAAATATTTATTTAAATTTTAATTTATTAAGAGCATAACAAACCATAGTGTAACGAATTTCGGCAAGGCGTTGATGAACTAAGTGGCTATGTGGATTATGTAACAGCACTTCTTCCATGCAAAATGATGCCTTACCATAGTCTCCTTCTGCAAGATACAAATTACAAAGTTCATGCCAAGCCTCCTGATCGGACATAAACCTGAATGAAAAATTTAAAAATATTTTATAAGCTTCAATATAAATTAAAATACATATTTTTTTGCAATTATTAAATAAAAACGGCGTATTAACTAAAAATTTTAAATGTAAGACATTATGTGAAAAATAATTACAAGATACAAACATTGATTAAAACATTAATTATAACAAGCATATACAGAAATACCCCGAAAAGTAAACCGGTTTAATCAGGGAACAAAGTGTATACAAAAAACTGTAATTGATTTCAAGTAAAACATTTTTAAGTTTTCAAAAAAAATTTGTGACAAACACTAACAAAACAAATTATAGGTGGAGATATTAATTCGTTGAATTGTAAAACTACGTTCGCTATTGAGATCAATTTCCATAATATAATATTGTCATATTATTGTATTATTATATAATAATGTCATATTTTCTGCATATTCCAATAATTTGTTCTTCAGCAGTTAATTCTGGACATGCTCTCCAACGTTGGCAACATTCTGTATTTCTTCATAAGCTCGTTGCGTCCAGTTAAATTCTTTTTGGAATAGTAGATTTCATTACCACAATATGGTGTTTCAATATGGCTCTTGTATTCCTTGCTGTCATTTCCATGCTTCACATTTTTTGCAACCCTTCCAAGATGAATTTCAGACATTGTGGGAGTTGTTAAAGTTTATTTCTTTGATAATTTGATAAGTCGGTTATTGGTTTCTTTCATTTTTTTTTTAATTTGCAATTGTGCTAGAGCTTTTCCAAACTAATCGAATTCTTACTATTCGGGGTATTTCTGTATGTAAAATAAATACTTCACCAGACGTACTTTTTTAGGTATTCGTTTAATTCTTTAATAGCTTCTACTCGTTTTCCTTTCGCTTTCAGTATTGCTATTTTCCTTTTACGTGATGCAGCATTCGTTTCATCCTTTGCAATTATCGCGTCCAACACATCGATTGCTTCATCATAACGTTCTAATGCCTCTAAACGCATAGCTTTAAATTTCATAACCCGCATGCTGCCAGGAAAATCAGCATTTAAATCTTTTATGCAATTTGCAGCAATATCAAAGCGACCCGTATCTAAAGCTGCAATAATAACTTGTTCCAATATAAGATGACGTTCATTTCCTGTTTTCTGAACTTTA
Organism: Sphyracephala brevicornis; assembly: GCA_001015235.1. Taxonomy (NCBI): domain Eukaryota; kingdom Metazoa; phylum Arthropoda; class Insecta; order Diptera; family Diopsidae; genus Sphyracephala; species Sphyracephala brevicornis. The sequence goes on along the minus strand of JXPL01062621.1, from coordinate 13,080 downwards.
TCTTCTAAAAGGCTTTCCCAAAGAATAATAACTTCATCACTTTGACGATCATTATCTTCCCGCCATTTTCGGAACTGATCACGAACATCTGATATAAAAACATTATTCAAATATTTCATCAAATTTATATATTAATTTTTCGGATTATTTTGGAGTGTTATTTACAACACAACCTAATTATTTTACTGAATGATGTGTGAGATATTGAACGCCTTTCTTACCAGCCCAAGTCGGTTCTTCAAAGTTTGAATCCATTTTATAGTACAAATTTAGTTAAATATTTTTCAAGACTAAATATTTACAACAATTTTAACTTGTAAATATTTTTATAATTTCAATTAGAATATAGTTTGATGAACACGATAGAATAAGTAGACCCTTAAACTGTCAGCTGCTGATTTCGCTAATAAGGTCACAGGGATGTTAATATATCACACAATAAATAAGAACCCAAAGAGAAATGTATATAATTCAACACTTATTTATAACATGTCACACAAAATAGGGGTATTCCACTAAACGCGTAATCAGCCTCGTAAAGTGTAAGTGTGCACACTTGAAAATAGCTGTCAAAATTTGTATGGAGGATAATAGTCGCACAGTTTACGAGTCGAATTTGATGCGTAAACAATCTCATAACTGAGCAAACTTATGCAGTGTTGCTGATGAACAAAAAAATTTCATACTACTTTATAATTGAAGTGGATTTTATAGAAAAAGAATTATATGTAACACTTATTTCCAGCTGATTTTTAGCGGATTGGCTTACATAAAATTTCATCACAACGGATAAAGTCAGTAAAGAAGTATTAAATTAATTTAATAAGATTAGGGATTNTATAATTGAAGTGGATTTTATAGAAAAAGAATTATATGTAACACTTATTTCCAGCTGATTTTTAGCGGATTGGCTTACATAAAATTTCATCACAACGGATAAAGTCAGTAAAGAAGTATTAAATTAATTTAATAAGATTAGGGATTACTTCGAAGTTTGTCCTACTGACTCGTACCATTTGCTTAAAACTTTTTTCATCCAAGTTAGATAAAAAATCAGTTAAAAAACTTGTAGATTTCGGAACAGAATTAAATTGAGAAGACAATGAAAAACAAAACAAGTCCAAATTAGCGTCGAATATGTTCAATGTTCAAAAATTTCATCCTCCATCTCCTGCTGACTTCTTTCTAAAATTAAACAAAACGTATGCTGTGTTTACAAACTGATATATGGAAAAATTGTTCGGTCGATTTGTTTTTGTCATTGAATTAATTGAATCTACTGTTTCTCTGATTTGTGCGCATAAAGTCAGAAGAAGTGTGAAATTAGAATTGACTAAGCGGAACAAAAAGTAGAAATAAATAAAATTGATGTTTCTTACAACAAAATGGAATAATGATTTATAAGCTTAATACATATATGTATTTGAAAGTATATCTGTCACTACCATTATTCAAAGTGGACCCGCGAAGTAAAAGGAAGATTACAATTAATACATATGTATATTGATTGTTAGATAGAAAATGATATTTAGTTTGAAGAATACAGTAAATGTTTGTAAACAATAGATTTAATGCGCATATTAGTTTCATCAATGGAGTTACTTTATTTGTGTTATATAATTAAAATATTATTAAATTTGCTTATAAAAAATAACAGATTGCAAATACACATACACTTTATAAACATCCTATAATGATCACACAAACTCTAATGGATTCATAATTAATTAATAGTACAACTTATTTTATCGTATCATGAGGATATGTTATACAAAAAATCATTTTAAAGTAGGATGAATGATTTTATTTAAATTTTTTTATATATAATTAACATTTTTAAAACAGAATATTAATAATGCTGTATATATATTTATATACGTAATTGTATCAACAATCAAACTGTGCAAATCGAATTTATCGATTACTGAAATATCTTCCATCCCTATTTTCATTTTTGCCATCTCTTGTATTGCATTTATTTTCCCGCCAATTCATATGCAAAGAGCTCCCAATTGTTTGAGATATCAGCTTGGTTCTTGCTGTTGAATAAAATTTGTTTAAGAAAGTAATAAAATGTCTGATGCAGAGCAATTTATAAGAGATATACAACGAGAATACGTTGACTTCCTTGATGACGAAGAGGATCAGGGCATATATGCTGGACATGTGAAAGACATGGTTTCTGAAAAAAGCCATCGGCTTATAGTCAACGTAAATGATTTGAAACGCAAGAATCCTCAGCGTGCTCTAGGGCTTCTTAATAACGCATCAGACGAGCAATTGGCGTTTGGTCGAGCTCTTCATGAATACGTTTCAACAGTGGATCCTACTTTTGCAAAGCAGTATGAAGATTTTTTTGTTGGATTTGAAGGTTGCTTTGGCAATAGGCACGTTACGCCACGCTCTTTGACTTCTATGTAAGTATTATTAAAATACCATTTTTAATTTGTTAAGTAAATAATGTAACATTTTTGCAGTTATTTGGGTAATTTAGTTTGCGTTGAAGGTATTGTAACAAAGGTATCGCTCATTCGCCCTAAAGTAGTGCGAAGCGTACACTATTGTCCTGCTACTAAAAAAGTATTGGAACGTAAATATACTGACCTTACATCTTTTGAAGCAGTGCCTTCTTCCGCTGTATACCCTACAAAAGATGATGACGGCAATTTTTTGGAGACTGAATTTGGTCTCTCAGTGTACAAGGATCACCAAACTCTAACAATCCAAGAAATGCCTGAAAAGGCGCCCGCTGGACAACTGCCTCGATCTGTTGATATTATTTGTGATGACGATCTAGTTGATCGTTGCAAACCAGGCGATAGAGTGCAAGTAGTAGGAAATTATCGTTGCCTTCCTGGTAAATACGGTGGTTACACATCTGGGACATTTCGCACAGTTTTATTGGCCAACAATATTTCTCTTTTAAGTAAAGATAGTAATTTAGACATTACACGTGAAGATATAATTCTGTGTAAAAAATTAGCCAAAAATAATGATATATTTGAATTATTATCTAAGAGCTTAGCCCCTTCAATCCACGGTCACGCATACGTTAAACAAGCAATTCTTTGTTTACTGCTTGGTGGTGTTGAAAAAGTTTTACCGAATGGTACTCGCTTGCGTGGTGACATTAATATTTTGCTGATTGGTGATCCTAGTGTAGCAAAATCTCAATTACTTCGCTATGTACTAAATACAGCTCCACGAGCAATTCCAACGACGGGTCGTGGATCAAGTGGTGTCGGTCTAACTGCGGCCGTAACCTCAGATCAAGAAACAGGTGAACGTCGTCTTGAAGCTGGTGCCATGGTACTTGCAGACCGTGGTGTGGTTTGCATCGATGAGTTTGACAAAATGAGTGACATCGATCGTACAGCAATCCACGAAGTAATGGAACAGGGTCGTGTAACTATTTCTAAAGCAGGTATCCATGCATCATTGAATGCACGTTGCTCAGTACTGGCTGCTGCAAATCCCGTCTATGGCAGAGTAAGTACTTTGATTTAATTATTTCAAAATTTCAATCTTAAGTTAATATTATATTATGCTTACAGTATGATCAATATAAAACGCCAATGGAAAACATTGGACTGCAAGATTCACTACTTTCACGTTTTGATTTACTATTCGTCATGTTAGATGTAATTGACAGTGATATTGACCAAATGATATCAGATCATGTGGTTCGCATGCATCGTTATAGGTAAGTAACTTTTATACTCTAAATAAAAAATATTTGAATTAATAAATTTGAGTATTGTTTGTTCATTGAATTTGTTATTTGTTGTTTTGTATAATCGATTTTAGAAATCCAAAAGAGGCAGATGGAGAACCTATTTCAATGGGTAGCACTTATGCAGATTCATTATCATTTGGGTCAAACTCTGAAGAGGTATGTACATAACTTAAAAATCTCTCTGGTATTCAGTATATATAAATAAACATTATTATCCAGAAAAAAAATACAGAACTTTATGAGAAATATGATGTTCTTCTACATGGAAAATCTAGAAAACGACATGAAAAAATTTTATCTGTGGATTTCATGCGAAAATATATACATATCGCGAAATGTATGAAGCCCAAACTAACTGAAGAAGCATGTGAATTAATTTCTAATGAATATTCACGGTTGCGTTCACAGGAAAGTGTACAATCTGATGTTGCAAGGACGCAACCAATAACACCCCGTACACTTGAAACTTTAATTCGTTTATCTACAGCATATGCACGCGCTCGATTGTCGAAAAATGTAGCAATAGAAGATGCTCAATCTGCAATCGAATTAGTACAATTCGCATACTTTAAAAAGGTGCTGGCAAAAGATAAGGGTCATAAGCGGCGACGTGGAGGTGAAACATCGGAAGAAGAAGAGGAAGAAATCACACAAAAGTCACCATCTCGTCGTAGCAAACGAACACGCACCGAAAGAACCGAAGAAACTGGAGTATCATATGATACTGAGGATGAAATTGAGACACCTCAACCTGATGCCGGTGATTTAACACGCCGCGATACACGAAGATCTGTTACATCAGGTACTAATCGATCTGAAACTCAAACTAGTGCCGAAAGCGGTAGTGGTACCAATGGTACGCCAAAAACTGCATCAATTTCTGATGAACGTTTAGGCATTTTTAAGAATAGTCTTCAAAAACTGTTTCGCGAAGCTCGCGAACAGAGTTTATCATTGTCACGTATCACTACAGCTGTTAATCTAAATAATGACGCACATTTCTCAGATGGCGAAATTGAAGCTGCAGTACATCGTATGACTGAGGACAATCAAATTATGGTGGCTGATGGCATAGTGTTTTTAATTTAAGTAATAATTTGAGTTTCGTGTTCTTGTTTTGTTTTTCTTATAATATGTAGTTCATACATTTTTCTTACTGTTTTATGTACATTTATTAGACTTGAATCAACAATATTTCATATTCAGTCAACGATTATTTTTCAAATATTGTAAATTTAGCATGCATCCATTTTTGAATTTAATTTTTTAAATATATCATTATTATTATTGTACAGCATATTTATGATGAATGTAGAAATACTTTTGTACATCGGAAGAAAATATATTCTCCTCCATTTTATATTAGAAATTTAATGAGTTATTTCTATTTCAAGTGAAATGCATAGAAATTTATTTACTATGCTAATACTAAGCTAAGACATAACAATATCATATAATAACAATTTATGAATGATTCAATATACAAATATTTGTGGAAAATATAAAAACTGTTAAATTTAGAGTATTAAACCAACGAAACTAAGATTTTAATTATCAAAACAGCACAACTGTGCTAGTTGGGCAAGGAGCCCTTGCCGCCATTGAAACCTAAGGTTTTAATTAGATATAATTATAACGATTACAAAATATTCATGATTTTTCGAATTATTTTATTTGTTAAAAAAATGTTATTACATTAGTTTTATAAATATTAATTTTGATAAATAAACAATAAAAATACGTCAATATTATTTGAAATTAATGAAAGTGTTGATTAATAATTCTTTAGCTGTGTTTCATCGTTCCATTTGTTGAGATTTATTTGTGGGATATTTGTGCAGCTTCTCAATATATTTCTAAAATGAACGAAATCGAGTAAGTAATGAATTTATCTTATTAATTGCATTATCTTTTTAATTAATTTAACTACCTTTTATTCGGAAAAATAAAAGCATTTGATTGGATGGATAGGAGATAGTCCGCGTTATTACAGAATAGGCTTGACAAGCTGGACTTGCGTATTTCTGCTAGTTGAGCTAGTTTTTAGGTTTATAAAATTATTGATTGCAATCTATATTTATTTTATTATAATAATCATACATACCTCTTGTAAAGCCGCTAAATACGTTTTCGCGTTCAAAAAAGAATCGATCACCTGTTCGAGTTTTAAGAAATTGTTTTCCTACAATGCATTGGAATGTAGGTCCTAGTATGGATTGAGGTGCATGCATTTCTAAAGAACCACCCACGCTTAAATCAACATCATCAGGAGAAGCATATACTTTTCTTAATAAAGCAATTTTCTGTAAGAGAAATCAAATATAAATTATTATTTTTAGATTTATGTAATTACAATATACTTACAGCGGCGGGAATTTCATTTGAAAATCCAGGCCAATCTAAGGCTCGTGGAAGTCCACAGTAATGACGAGCATCATTATAAGATGATAAACCAAAATCACGACCACGCTGTATGTCTATTGCTTTTAAGTCCGTTCCGAACTCTTCAGACGATTTTCGATTAAAATAATGTTTAATCTAAAAATCATTGATTAGAATAATAAATCTGCCAAAATCGTGATTGCTTATTAACTTACTTCACCATCAATATTATGATCACTTTGCTTCTGAAGCTGAGTAGCCATCCCACGTATGAGTGAATCGAAATTGTCGCCACTTGATATAAAATTAACATTTTCTGGGCGGTCAATATAATCACTTAAGCGCATAGTTTCGTTATAATGACGGCTTGGTCCAACCATTCTACAATTGAAATATTAATTACGATAGTGTTTGATTAAATATTGATCAATGAACTTACGAAAACCAGCCAGGAATTTGATTGTGTGAATAACGAAAAGCAGCTGTAGCAAATTCAACTAATGGAGCTGGGTTTACAGTTGGATTATAGTCATTGATGTATTCTGTCGGTTGTACATAATGTATCAAATTATGAGCGAAAGAGTATGATGGCCCAATAATAAGTGGTAACCAATCATAGTAGGTTATCTTTTGGTACTGAGCAATGTTTATTTTTCTAGCTTCTTGAAAGATTCTCTCGTCGGAGTAATGTGGATTCGAAAGAGCCAAAGCGCTTGCAATTCTATTGTGTTCTCGAAGGAATATTGTATGCAGTACAACAATCGTTGGAATTAATTGATTTCTTTTATCTGGAATATTATAGCACTGATGTTTGTTTTTTCCACATTCGCCGTTGTTATTCAATGAAATTGGAAGCCATTCACGATTATTCACTACGCTAGTTTTGAGCAATCCGCCAAGGTATTGCCGAACTTTTCTGCTTTGTTCTAATGAATTTCCATAAATTGGTGAAAGATCGAGATAAGCAGTGGCTATTGTTATTTTCTCGGCATAAGGCAAGTTACTTTTCGGACAAATGGCATCAGCGTCGGATACTGCACGTACAAAATTCAGACACTTTTTACCCGAACTGGAATAAATCGGACCATTTGGAGCTAGATTAATTGGATAACATAAGCTATTTCCAACATTTGAACAGCAATTATCTAAATTAATATTTTTATTTTAGTTTTGTAAATATTATAATATTTTGTTTAGTTACCAACTGCAGGATTTTTTGTTAAGTGGCTAATATCATGAGCTACAACTTGTCCCCATTGCATTACAGATATAGTACGAAAACTATCAGGTAATGTTTCATCACCGAACAATGATAACGATAATAAACGAGCATTTGGCAGTTGCGCTCCTGTGACGGATTCTGTAGGTGAATAATTACCATCAGCGTATCTTGGTACCAATAGCCTTGAATATCTAAAAGACCAAAGTTAGTTTCTCTATTTGCATATGTATTGATGCTGGCATTTTATTTTTACAATACCTCGATTTAGCAATACCGTAGCCAGGAATTTGCAGATTATTACACGATCCATCTAAGGTGCGGTAGTAATAGTTCTTAGTGTCATTTGCGCAACTCACCGGTGGAATTGCACACTTAAGTTTTGTTGCTGTCACTTGTGATAATCCATTGAAAATTCTTGCCGTATTGGGCGAGCTGGATTTAG
>JXPL01062295.1:0-10042 GCA_001015235.1 Sphyracephala brevicornis | reverse complement strand
GTGAGTGTTTTATTTTCTTTATGCGCATATTCTGAAGCATTGTTGTTTGTGTAATTACTTATAAAATGGGCATAGGCTAACAAAGAACATTGTTCACTATGTCATTCACTAAAATCTAAATAAATAATGTTTGGGCGTACGCAAAAATATTTGATATAAGCTTGTGCATTGTCTTATGCCCAAATTCAAAAACAAAAACAATTCGTAGTTTGGGCTTATGGGCTGAGCAGCTCTGCCTATAGAGCATTTGTGCACTGCTATTGTTGTTATTATCTGATTATTTTTGTTTTTATTGGTTTATTCTAATAAGTCAATGAATTTAGATAAAAGCTGCAGCATCAATGGACTGCGAGGCCTGACTGACGGCGATGACTTCTGATTTCTGCTGGAGCAACCCTCCCACCCTCACCTCTACCAACATCATTATGTACATTGCCGCCACATCAGCCAACTTATAACAACAAATTAAGGAAAATTGAATTAAACGCTTGAACTCGCGTAGAAAAACTGACACCTCGTTGTAATGGCCAATGAAATATGTAAGCAAGCACTCCCAGAAAGTCTTTCTTGCTGGACACTTAATGATGTTGTACTCTGTAGTTGATTATACCAATCAGTGATCAACAGGCGGTATACCTCACATAATCACACTTTCATACCTTAATTTATGCTTTTTTTTTTTTAAAGCAACAATTGCAGCCCGCAGTGACAAAACTTCATTGAAATATAGTAGCAGCAAAAAGTCGGTATTGTGGTACCTTCATTTAAATAAATTTTTTTTTGACATTTTCACCACGCATAAACCGAGCNAAATAAATTTTTTTTTGACATTTTCACCACGCATAAACCGAGCACATTTACAAAATTTCAATGTAAAATGCAACAACAAATTTGGGACCGAGGAATAGTTTATTTGAGTTTTTGAAGTTAACACTTTTTTGAGAGGAAAAAAAAGAGTGTGTGCGTATCTGAATTTCTCCCTTATATACCCTAATATATACGCATTTATACATTTTAAATACAGTAAAGACACTGCAAAAATGCTGCCGTTTTATGAAATATTTAAATGAGTTTTACTATTAGAAATGAAATTTTTAAATAAAAGTCACACGTGAAATACCCACTGCTGATATGCTGGCAGAATAAAAAATTCCAATTTTTGCTGTTATTTTTATGTCGAATACTGTTTCAAAAATAATCTAAAGGCCACTATAAAAACCAAACCGAAAATTTCAAATCGAAACGCCATAAAATTGTGCATTTTTTTTTGCAATGCGAAATTACCAATAACGTCGGATGCACTCACCTGCAAATATTTGAAAATTGCGTTGAATATACAAAAATTTTTTGCAGCATTTTTCATGAAAGAATTTCCACAAATTCAGGAATTCCTTGAATTTCTTTATAGTTTTGTTTGTGGATAATTTGTTTTTTTGTAAATTCCTCGCATAAATTATTGGCTTAATTGCATTATTGCACAGCAATTGAAATGCACAATGTTATTCCCTGATTTCAAAGCAGGCACAACCACTGGAAAATGATGAAAAGTGAAATGTGTTACTACGTATAACGACGGCCAGTAGGTTAGGTTCAATCATATGCTGTTATGTGAAAGTAATGCCAAAATATGTAAAACAGAAATATAAATGATTAAGAAATTCGCTCGCAGACGAAATATTTAAATTAAATATCATTATAAATTTATAAAATAAATTCTAGGAAACAACAATTTTTTCCATTTATTTCGCTCTGCTGCTCAATATCCTTACTGTGGAATTTCAAAAGTTCGACACCTGCCGTGAATTATTAATTAATTTCATGACCAACACTGACATTAAAATCCGTACACGGAATATTTCGTTGCACTACAGCGGACTTCAGTGTTATACAGTGCCGAACAAAAAAATTCGTACGAGTAATAAAATTACACATGAAATGTTATTTTAATTGTTTGGCCGATCATATTGAAAATTTGAAATTAAAATTGAAAAATTAAAATTATTTTATATATTCTTTAACTGCCAGAATCCGGCCAGTAGTTTAGAAATAATGAAAATCCTGAAACTACAGTTTTTGCATAACGACAACGCGTAGTGTCATCTTGAAAGATGCGATCGGTTACATATTACATGTAAAAAGTTCGTAAGAAGTAAAAACTTCGAAAGGATGGAATTTTAAAAGTCAATTTTTGAAAGCTGAGGGCGTCGTTTTGTGAAAAAATTATCATCGATTAAAACTATCGAATTTTAAAATTTTAACTTTTTATCGATTGACGTCTCTTGAAAGCTGAGGGCGTCTTTTTTGAAAAAAAAGGATTATCGATTAAAAATATCGAATTTGAAAAAACTCTTTGTTTCTCGATTGACGTCTCTTGAAAGCTGAGGGCGTCTTTGTGTGAAAAAATTATCATCGATTAAAACTATCGAATTTTAGTACAGAAACTCTTTGTTTATCGATTGACGTCTCTTGAAAGTTGAGGTAGGACTGTTGTTGAAAATGTGATCATCGATTAAAACTATCGAATTTTAAAACTGAAACTCTGTTTATCGAATGACGTCTTGTTTATCGATTAACGCCCCGTTGCTCGTTATTAGTACTAGTAGTTCACAGCAATGTAAGAAACAATTTCCAGATCATTTGACTGCTGCATTCACCGTCATTAGTACTTCGAAACAAATCGGAATCACTAAGTCGGAACCGAATAAATGAAGCCTTTAAAACATCTATCTGAAAACTACTGAGGAGTATTTTTATAAAATTTTATAAACATTAATTTCAGTGGCCGATATTCTGAGGAATTGGTGTCTCTGAACACTCTGAACTCTCTGAACTTTTATAGCGCAGCAGTAAATGTACTGAACTAATAACCAGAAGGTTTGTGGTGCAATACTCTCAGCGGTCACATCTTTCCTAGCACTGGCAATGGTAGCAAAATAAACAATTGCCAAAAAAAACTGTCTTATAAATATTTGTTTGGAGTCGATTAGAAATAATACATCTCCAAATCCCTTTTTTGAAGAAACTCTCTAATATTCAGACGTTCGCACTCGACTAGAAATAATGGGTGTCCAATACACTTGTTCAGTACACAATGGTATTGAACGGATTCCTTTAAACATATTACAACTGCTTGTACAACTTTTTTTGCTCGCCACTGTATTCCGCGTTTGATACTTTGAGTATTTCAGCAACAGAAATTTGCGTGAAATTCGAAAAGTCTCTCACTCGTCCTGTTTTTATTCTCACATATTTATTGTTTGTATTAAAATATGTCCTCTTTTTATGCTTGCTGCTAAGTACTTTAATCGCTTCCATTTCAATAGCAAACAGAATGCTAAACAGCCACAGCAAACTGAAAGCCAACAAAGTTTCTCGTAAACAATGGAAATCAATCTGACCATTATCAGCTTATGACCATGTGACCATGCCAGTGCTACAACAACAACTAATGGCCGGCACAGCATCGAGTGACAGCAACAAAACAACATAAATATTCGTGCTTGAATTTGAAAAGACCAAGTTAACAAAATCCTACAGCATGCGATAAAACGGAAACAAGCAAATCAAGCGCCAGATACGAGCACAAATAGGTAAACCAATGGGGCGTCCACCAACACCAACGCCAACACCAGGACCAGCACACACTGACAACCGACAGACAGGCAATGGTGTTTGGCAAAAAATCCTACACTCACACCAACACACTTGCAGCAGCTCGAACTGCATAGACTACACATGCAATGAAAGGACGCGCTAGTGGTGCACTGCAAGCAGAAGTGAAATTGTAAGGACGGAAAGGCTCATTTGCTTGTGTGCTTGCCTTGCTTTGGTTCTTGTTGAGTGTCCTGTATGACAATGTCCTTTAGCATATGACTAATGCTTCAATGTGCGCTTGCACACTCATATGTGTGAGTGGAATTAGAAAGCAATCAAAAACAATTGTTCCAAATGAAATTGAATATTGCTGCTGACAGTTTTATGGCTTTACAATATGCAATCTTGTGCAATGGACTTTGACTTGACTGTGTGTATCTATGAATATTTATTTATTTATACATATTGGGTTGGTATTTGCAGATAAGTGACACAGAAAAACAGGCAACAGCTCATATGATATCAATAGAAATTCATAAATACTGCCATTGAGCAGGTGTGCCTCCTGCTTTGCTCAACACAATGTCTACCGCATACGTGGCTGGTATTTCATTTCATTTATCTAAACAATATACTCGTAATTTTTTTTTATTTTTGGTTGTACTGACTCAGCAATGTATGACTGGATTCCTATGCAGCCCAACAAATAGTACAGCGAAAAACAATATTATTTGTATAAAAACGAAATTCGATAAATAAAAAAAAAACTCTATTTGCACTTCGGAGTCTAAAAGTTAACAAACACACAACACACTCTCAACTACACAAACATTTTTGCGATTTTTCGCACATGCGTTCGTGCGTTTGTTGCGCTACAAAAACCTGCTAAGTTCATTTATGCTTACATTCCGCATCCTAAGTACCTGACTAGCGTCTGTCACAAGGACATCAGTTAAAACCGTTTTTCGGTCGCAGCATGTGATTGTTTTCTCGTCCGTGTTGCCACAAAAACCACAAAACAATACAAAAGCCGTCAAAGAATTATCTGATTGTTATTAAAATAAAGATACAATTCCGAAGATTCCAACGCATATTTAAGAGATTTCAATTTTATTATTTATGTTGGTTTCCATACATATTTACAAAGGAATATATATACTCGTATATATTTGATTTATAAATACTGCATTAAAAGTAATTTTAGTTCGGCTAACAAAAAACGTTTTGAGTGTGTGGAAAATTCAAATGAATTAAATGAATTAAATGAATTAAATGAATTAAATGAATTAAATGAATTAAATGAATTAAATGAATTAAATGAATTAAATGAATTAAATGAATTAAATGAATTAAATGAATTAAATGAATTAAATGAATTAAATGAATTAAATGAATTAAATGAATTAAATGAATTAAATGAATTAAATGAATTAAATGAATTAAATGAATTAAATGAATTAAATGAATTAAATGAATTAAATGAATTAAATGAATTAAATGAATTAAATGAATTAAATGAATTAAATGAATTAAATGAATTAAATGAATTAAATGAATCAAATGAATTAAATGAATTAAATGATTTAAATGAATAAAATGAATTAAATGCAATATGTGTATGCTTGATATTTTTTATGTGAAATAAGTACTCGTAAATCACAAAGCATAAGTCGGATTTACTGAGTTTTGGAAATGGCTTCTGACCTCTACTGAACCAACCCAAACATCTTTACAATTAAGCAAAGTATATTTTGGTAGCTATAGCGACTAGGACTTAAGTAAATAAATTTTGTATATTGCATCATCACTGCCGAGACAGCCCTGTCCGGCCTTTGCTTGCTGTAGCTTTTGCCTCCATTCGTCTCAAAACGTTTCTCGCGCTTGCGTTCTCTAACCTTCCAGTCCTAGCTCTCCAAAGTCTTATTTAACCCCGTCTAATCAACTTAGTTTTGGGTGACCTCTGTTTTGACTGCTTGCGCATTGCCCCAATATAAAAAATTTTGGGGATTATGTTTCTTCAGCTCTAGTTATGTATCCTGTTCATCTAAGCTTACTTATTACTTACTTACTCTCTTTCTAGTACATAGTTATACCGTTGCCGATAGCCCCCGTTTTCTTGTTACCCAAAGATCTTTCAAAGAAACTTACGCCCAAATATTTGCAGTTTGTTCTCATACTTCCTGCATTTTTTTCTCCTCGTCCTTAATCACTTCAGTATATAAGTATAGTGCTATCTACCACTATCTTTGTGTAGTGAACAGGTTTACTGGGGAACTATCATTTATTTTCGACTCCGAATGACTGTATGTTAGAGAGTTTCTGTGGCAATTATAAATCTTGCTAGCATTGCCAGGGCTAGGCAAGATATGACCGAGGCTATTAAACCACGAACATTCTGAGAGTTAGTTCAGTACACTGACCACTACGCTACGATGGCCACCCATAAACCCATATCTATACATACATTAGTATCTGTCTATAAATATATCTTCATATGTATATACATGTATGTCTATATATTAATAAGATATTACTGAGAACGAGATCTGCTGCGACGGCCACTTGGGGTATATTGCATATTATGGGTATAAAGCAATTGCGTATTTCTCTTGTGCTCAGTTTTATTGTCTACTCTCATATTCTGAATCTCCTGCTGAACAAACACAGTCACTTACGTTATTGTAAACACATGTAATACAACGCAGGAAGAGCGAATCATAAAGAGCACAAACGTGCTCTCACAAAACAAGCAGAAAGCAAACCATATGCAAGTCAAGCACAGCACACTCTGCATCTTTTATGGGTATATTAATTGGTTTTCACGAAATATTCTATTTCATTTTTTTCAATTGGTTGTGGATACTAGCAACTACTTTTATATGGTGCAATTAGAGTAGCAAATTTTCCAACTGATGTCGACTACTGATATATAGCATTTTGAAAATAATCAAATTAGTTTTGAAAAAATTTAATATTTGAACTTCAAATTGAAGATAAGTATAATGAATTTAACAGTTTGAAAATAGTCAAATCAGTTTTGAAAAATGTTTTGATTACAAACTATTACAAATGGTTTGAGACGCAAAATTGCCAATAATTAAAATTCTAAATTTTTTTAGATACTTTTGATTGGATTTTCTATTTTTTTGCGATTTTGGCGAACTGTATTACAACCAGCAAGCAGTGCGCAAAATTGCTTTCTGTCTGTTTGACGTGTGATTACTACTGAACGGAATCCTTTTGCCAGGCAAGCAGCTGTGGAATAAATTATTTGCGAAACAATTTTTGAGAACTGTAAAGGCAAGTAATTTAATTATATTTTAACAAAACGATATAAAACGTCAGTTTTCTTGTTTTCCAAAAAGAAAACCAAAAAATTGGGACTTCAGCAAACAGGATCAAACAGCTGCGTAAGCCAAACTGGATCGCCGCTATATTAAGTCAACTTAGTTATAGTAACTATTTACTAGCAGGTATGTACAATATCTTAAATGCGTTTACATATATATTTTTAATTTTTTTTTGGTGCTTATGCACTCCTGTATAGAAGTCTACGGATCTCTACTACTACCATTATGTACTGTACAAGTTTATTTTACTGATAAACCAATGAATTAAAATTGATATGCGCTTAGTTTGGTTGAGAGTTACCAGCCTAAAACGAAAACATTAAACGAAATCAGAATTTTTGTAGAAATCAGTGCGCCTACTTCGCATACAAATATGCGGCAAGGACTTTTCAAAGTAGTTGCCATGGCGAAACAGTGTTGTTGGTTTTTTGTTATGCTAGAGTCGATTTTCCAACAATTACAGTGGGCAACATTGCTGCTCAACTGTTCGAATTTATTTTTAACACATTATTTAAAAAAAAAAATATAGTTCTATGGCATCTTACTGCAACTTTATGTGTCAAAAGAATATTTCAAAACTCTTCAGAAATATATTTTTATAGCTAATCGGAAACTTAAATTAAAAATATTTTGCGTATGCAATGAAAAAACAAGAAAATATAACACTTATATATAACAATATATAACAAACACATAAGTTTCGCATGCAGTTTGCCAAATAAAAAGAAATGAATTCTATTTTTTTTTTGAGAATTTATGTTTCAATATATTTTTGCAAATTTTTTTTTTCTTACTAAATATTTATGCTACTTTTCAAACACCAAACTTCCACTGCTTACCTGCGTTCCAAACTTAATACACCTTGACATGCTCTTAAGCAATAATTCATGGATTAACGCCGTTT
Organism: Sphyracephala brevicornis; assembly: GCA_001015235.1. Taxonomy (NCBI): domain Eukaryota; kingdom Metazoa; phylum Arthropoda; class Insecta; order Diptera; family Diopsidae; genus Sphyracephala; species Sphyracephala brevicornis. The sequence continues at coordinate 2,194 of JXPL01062295.1, read as the reverse complement.
AATATGCTCATTTCGGTTTTTTTTCTTTCTTTTTTGCAACAAAAAAAAAAAGTATTTTTGGCTCATTTAGGCGACATTCTTTTCATGTGACTAATACGTGTTAATTTAGCAGGATTTCATGTGTTAGGTTTTTGAAAAAAAAGAGACTACAAATCTAAACGTTTTGTGGTTTCCAAATTCCTACAAACTGCTCCAAAAAAAAAAGGAAATACAACTTGCTTTGGCTTGCAGTGTGGTTTCTTGTCATTTGTTACCTGATTTCGTTCCACTGTTCGAACTGATGCAGCTGTGCCTTCGCGGTTTCTTTTCGGCTTAGTTAGTTGAACTTTCAAACAAGTGTCCTTGTCCGCTGAAGAATGAAGTGATTCGAGGCACGTGCTAAGACACAGCCGTTTTGGAATTCAACAGATTCTGTAGCACATCAATTTAGCATATTTTTACACAATTTTTTCTACCTAAGTTTTGCGTTAATGGTTTGATATAAAGTTTGGCTTCACTTTATAAAAAAAAGGGTAAAAATTGAGAAGTTGTAAAATATTGCAACATTTAGAGATATGTCAGTATTTCAGTACATAAATGAGTTAATTTTTGTGTAAATAAAATATGCTTGACTGGCTCCAAGGTAGCTGTGAAGTAGCATATTTACTAGTAGTGTGCATAAGTGCGCTACATTCCGCACAGTAGCATGCAAATATGTAAAAAATTACACTGAGCTGCAGTTTTCCAAAGAACACTAAATTATATAAAAAGAATTTTCAGCATTAGTTATTGGCTTCAGTTTTCCAACTGCCAAAAGAATACTCAATTATAATCTTTTTTCATATTGGTTTAATTGTCATTGCAACCTTGCGAAAAATATACTTGCATCGCAAATCCAAACGGCACAGTTGTTTGCACTTCAAATCAATACGAGATACAAGTTAAAATAATTTCAAAAGGATTTGTTTATAATCCAGTTGTAGTAAAAGTCTTTTTTTTTATCAACACTTATTTTCATTTTTTATACATCCATAAGTTTATATTTTAATTTTACCAGGATTTGGTATAATTTCCCACATTATTAGTCAAGAATAAGGAAAAAAGAAACCTTTGGTTCAAAAGCAGCTTTTCGGTCGGTTTTGTTAAGCCGTATTTTCGGCACAGATAATACTGTACAACTCGCAGAAAAAAATAGTAAAGTACAACATGCTTACTGGGAAACTTGGTCCAGCAGACACATACATATTTCTTCATTTTAAAACCCTACACCTATATTTTATTTTTTATTTTAAATATTTGTGACATTGTTTAGAAGTTTGGACTTACCGACATGAGAAACTACAATTTGTTAATCCCTTCATATGGCTAATAATTTTGATTTAGTAGAGTAACACCAAAATATTGTAAGCCTCTACCTGTTTTTAATATGGGTAACAATTTCGGACTAAGAAATAAGATAAGAAACTACAATTCTTACTTGCCAGTTAGATCTAGAATAGAAGGTTCTCTAATAATATGGGTAACAATTTCGGACTAACCAACATAAGAAAGTACAATTCTTACTTGTCAGTTAGATCTAGAATAGAAGGTTCTCTAACTATCTTTAATTTTTACTATATGTAGATCCCTTAACCGATATAAGAAACTATAATTCTTACTTTCCAGTTAGATGTATTTCAAAACAGAGGTTTCTCTAGCTAACCTTGATATATGAATTTCATAATCAATTTTAATTTCAATTTATTTAATAATAATATCAAATATTTTTGTTATATGTCGATCCCTTAATATGGGTAATAATCTTGATTTAGTCGAGCTGCATCAAAACATTTTAACCCTCTACTCTTTATATGGGCAACAATTTTGGCTTACTGACATAAACAACTGCAGTTCTTACTCTCCAGTTAGTTCTAGAATAGAGGATTCTCCGACTAATTTTTTTTAATTTTCTTTAATTTTTATTATATGTAGATCCCTTCGTATAGGTAATAATTTTATTTAAAAATTCAATTCATTTAATAATAATATCAAAAATGTTTAATTTGCGGAGCCCTTAATATGGCTAACAATTTTGGTTTAACAACATAGAAAACTTTTCAATTCTTGCTTAAAACTACTTACAAGGATATGCCATTGGGCTCATACCTTCCAACTTAATAGATTAGATAAAAAGAAAATAGATTATCAGCCTGGTGTAATGTCCAGCAAATAAGAT
>JXPL01062152.1:176-11873 GCA_001015235.1 Sphyracephala brevicornis | reverse complement strand
GAATCGTTACGAACACTGACAATCTTTTGTGTGCTCAGCCACTACGAGGGGAGACGCGGATAAATCGAATTTTTTCATTTCATAATTTTTTAACCATTGGCCAATTGTGTTTGTTTTCCTCTAGGCATCCACTGTATTTGCCAGTGCTGAGTTGTTATACAAGGGAGGCAACAGTTATTCGTAAAAAATCTTGATATCCAAAGGATATAACGCTTTCTTATACCTAAGTGAACTATCTCTGATAATAATTTTTCTTAGTTAAGGGACATGTTCGTCTGCCTCAAGTTATTTATTCTATAATAACTGTAATGGAACGATTATATATCGGTGAGTAACGATGAATAATAATGATTATGGGTTTAATAGAACAATTAACATTCATACTTCTCTTTTGAATAGTCTTTGATAATTTAATTGAAACTTCATAATGAAATTCTAATTCATTAGTGTACCCTACATCATTATAAATTTATACTCCGTACGATTGACTTTCAAAAATTTATTTTTATACCGATTCATTTAGAATTTAGGATTTACTTTTTACAGAAATTCAGTATAAATTGCGATAAATAGAAAGATTCTGAAATACCACAATTTGCGGAACTCATCTGCCTATGATGGCGTACACTCCCTAAATAGGCATGTTATCGTTAGCAATAAATTGCGAAACTGACACNCTAAATAGGCATGTTATCGTTAGCAATAAATTGCGAAACTGACACTATCAAAAGGCCGAACAATAAAATTAGCAACTTACTATCATTTAATTTGCTCCTAGCCAGACAACTGGGGGATAGCACTTGAATCTCNCATACTACCATTTAATTTGCTCCTAGTCAGACAACTGGGGGATTGCACTTGAATCTGGGAATAATGCATGCAAATAGATTTTCTATAATATTTAGAAGTATTGAGTTCAAAATGGTTCTAGAATAATCATGATGAAAACTGTGACACTCTGCTGAGTGTTTCTTTGTCTGCTAACAACGGCAGCCAACTCAACCTTATCTAACCAAATCGGTAAAATCCTAATCTTATCGTATTACAACTTCTGAGAAAAACATTGCATTTATGAAGCGAGATAATGAAATTTTGTTCAATCTTGATCTAACCATGACAACCATGAATGAGTACTCTTGAAATAGATTGTAATTAAACAAGTTAGTTTCAATCAAAATATATGGCTTGAGTTTAGAAAGTTGGATGGAATTTTTGGTATCTATTAAAAATTCAAAAATAATTGTAAATAAACCAACTATTTATATATTTTCTTGTATCTGGGTGAAAAAAAAAAATAATAATATCCTTTAACGATAATTTTGCACAAATTTTGTTGCATGCCACTTAGTTGATGGAAGAGCAGTTAGCTAAAGGAATATATGAGTAAGTATGTCTACCGATTTTATAAGCTTCACTGAACATATTGATCTATATATATATATATATTATATCAGTACAAGCAAAGTAACAAAGAAAAATTTGCTCAAACTCCAAAACGTCTATTTTAATTTGAAAACATTGGCAAAGTAGAGCTGTCTGGAAAATATGAAAATGTTAAGGACAAACCAAACGAAATAAGTAAAAAAAGATTAGAAAAATTGTGCAACAACTTTGTGGTGAGTCCATGCAGCAGACATGCGTTATTTACATTTCAGCTGTGACCAACCGTTAAAGCGATTTTCACAGTGTTTTCAGTCAGTCAACTGAGATTTCAGGTGAGGCAACGGAACAGTTAAGCAAGCATTGGACACGTTTCGATTAGCGTCCAAACTTGATGTTCATGTACGTCGGTTGCATGTTTGGCGCGGTTTCAGTCTTCGAATTGTTTCCATTCGGTGCAGTAGCTTAATTTGAAGAGTTCTATCGCGCTGTGGTGCGATTAATTCTTCTTTCGCTCATTGTTTTGTGCTGTGCGGAGTGTTTGCACGACGACTGTCGTTATAGTCGCGTACACTTGACTTTAATAAAGGTGAAAACTTCAAAATTTCAACGAATTTAAAACTTAAAACTCAAATTAAAGTTTGTTTATCACATACACATATCAATAACAAAAACAATAAGAAAATCAATACAGTTTAATTCAAACTTTGTGATGAAATTACAATAATATTTGATTTCCTGAAATTTTTCCGATTTGCACGAAAATGCTGTGCAAATTTGTTGTAATAATTATTTTGTTTTTTTTTTCAAAGAACATCGCTGCAGATAATACGGGTAAGTTTCTGGTATTATCAATGAAATTCATAAAATAAAAAATTTACATTTATCATAAATGCACTTCTCTGTGAACTTGAACTGCTGAAAGAGCACACAACCTCTCAAAGTGACGCATAAAGTAACAGCAATTCAAAATATTAATGCGAATAGGTTCTTCTATGATGTAACGCCTTAGTTCGTGTTTGGTGTAGGTGTTGAACCTAATAAGCCATGTTTCATATCCCATTAGTAGAATCGATTAAACGTTTGTTCATAATTATAGTTATAAATTCTATATTATTATCATAAATATTTACACAATCTAAGGTTTTTTGCAAAAATTCAAAATGATATTAAATAAAATCCGTTGCACTAAGGATACATTCCAAACTTCGGTCTAAGCGTTAATCAGTTGAAAAAAATTGGAGAGTTTGAACAAAACGTGTCTACTTAAAATAATTACAATATTTCAAAAATATTCATTAAAAGTTTTGCTTATTTAGTCTAAAAACTAATTGGTTAACATTGCTTTTCTAGAAGTGGAGATGTTACTGGTAAGCAGGTCAATACCTGAACGATGAGAGTAAGCAGAAGGCAAACAAAAGTAATTTTAAAATAATTTGATCAGTTAAAATATTTTAATTTTAATAAAAAAAATGTTTTCTGCAAACGAAAGTGAAACAATTTTTTGAAAGCAATATGTTCCTTAACCATTTTCGCTTTTTATTGGCATATCCTTGTGAAATTTAAAAGCATTGAATGCAAAAAATACATTTAGATTTCGGCATGCTCAGTTTGAACTTCGTAATTTATTCACCCGCTTTTTATATTTCTACTCGATTGCGCTTTTATCTGTTATCGATAGCTGCGTGCTGCACTGGACGCAAATCCCAGTCTATTCTCTAAGAGGCGAATAATTTAAAAACGTTAATGTTTCGTTCTTATAAAGGCATGAGACAATAAGGATGCTTCAGAATTCATTCAGAGGCAAGAGATGTTAGACAAGGTTGGTATCACTCAGTGTGTAATTCCAAAGTAGCTTGTAAATGCTCAGCTATTATGCGAAATGAACTGAGGTTATGCAGAGGAGTACTATATCGCCGATAAACCCGTGCAATAGGAAAAGGTAATTTGTTTTAAAAGCAGATGCTTCCTCGCATTCCTCGCATTCCTTGTCACTTAATATAAATTTCCACGTTAATGGCAACAGTGCGTCGTTTGACAAAATGTTTCGCTCCATGTTTTGCAGTTCAATGGACTCCTTAAATTTAAGTTATTTATTTTATTTTGCATCTAAACTAGAGTATCTGCGATATAAAAAAAAAAAACATTTTAAATCATGTTTTTAAGAAAATGTTTTTACTATTATTTAAAACTAGCTCTTCGTGACCGGCGTCGTACAGGTGGATTTCATATCTCTATATCTAGTTGTTTAGGCTGTGCATTGCCTGTTAGTTTGTCGAGAAGGGATTTATTTAACCGAATCTTTCTTTGAATTTGTGTGAATTAAAACAAAACAATTTCAGTTCGATCTTGAATTTATTAAAATGAAATAAATCGGAATTTATTTTTTTGAAAATCATTTGTTGATGCTTTTAATTCGTTCATCGTAATGCTTAGTGATGAACGATATCTTTAGTTTTTCTGTCCGTAAAAAAATCGAATACGCTAATGGTTCACCGACCCTCGAGAACGCCACGTACAACTGCCCGCACAACTGATTTCTCCGCTCGCACAACATGATCATGTCGGTTCGTGTCGAAACCTCAAAACAATGTTGACAAGCTGTGCTCATTGTTCCGAATTCGACCGATAAATTCGAGGCGTAATCGACTGTTGGATCGTATCTGAACGCCAAAAGTTCATTTTGAACTTTCATGTTTGGCCTTCTGTTTTGTCGATTATTTCGTACGTAAGCTCCAACTGAGCGAGATTTTCGACTTTTCCGGAGTATTTTAAAAATTAAAAATCAACCAAATTGGCTGATCCGTTCTCAACTGATGCTTAGCCGAACATGCGGCAATTCATTTATATACATATATATTTTTTAATTGTTTTCAATAAGGCTATTCACGATCGAGTGCATTTGCTTATGCATATTTCGGTGTACGGTGTAAAATTCATTTGCAAAATTTATAGTGGTGCATTTAAGCGAGAAAATTTGTTTACGATAAGCAAATTATGGCGAAATTTATGGCTTTTTAATAGTGAAACGCATTTAAGCGGTAAGCATTTATCAGTGAACTACTGTATACCTAAAACCTATAGCACACTGGCAAATTTGCCCTTGTATTTCAAACAGCTGATCACTTCTGTCAAAATGTGGCATTTGGATTTTAAAATTTCGTTTTGACAGTCAAAAATCAGCTGAAACTTATGTAATGCACAAACTTGCACGAAATCAAAAGTGGGTTACTCACGATCTATTGCATATGTTTACAAAATTTAACCCTTCGTGGGACCCTAAGGTCCGTAGGTCGAAGCCTCGCTATTTGTGAAGAATTATTATGAGCACACATTCCGCCCAATCAGACTATATTTTACTACATATAAAAATGTCAGCAATCAGCAAAATGAGAAATACTTAAAGAAAACCAGGTCGTGCGCTGTAATTCGAAGAAAGGAAAGTGTTAAGTTGATCTTCAGCACCTTCATTATGTAGATTCTATTTTAGTGCTATCAAGCTTTTCAGCTAGTTCATCTTAAGATCAAAATGCCTCCTTATTAGCTCACATCAGAAGCAGGACGAGGTTGTACGAATGAAGATTTCTTTGTGTTGTCACTTTGGGACTACTGTCCAGCAAACAATCAACTAATCAAAATTGTTCTCAAGAGCAATTCACTCACCTAATGGCATCAGCATTGTTGGCTAAGCCACATGAAGATAGAAATCAAGCTCCCCATAACACTCCCAAACACAGTTCACAAAAGTAAATGCTTTAAAATAATACATATATTTTTTAATATATATGTATATTTGGTACTCTTACTGTCCTAAATTTCGTTTAATAAAAATACAACATAATTTCTTACAGCCGAGCAAGTGCGTAAAAATTCTATTGTGCGTAGCGCAAATTTATTTGCTCGCCTCATTGAATCGTTCTATTGTGAACGGCTGCAGTGGTTTATGTATAAGCTACAGGAATTACTGTCATTACTATAATACACACGATGGCGCTAGGCACACACTAAATATTTTCATAAAATAAAATATATGAAACAATTAAAAACTCATTAAATCGTCTCATGCACTTACTTCATTTATATTGATCTAAAGTGCAATATGATTGATTTGCAATACGCCATCTTGCGTAAACTAGTTGTAATACTAGTGAATATATTTTGGATTTTCAAACAAAAGCCACGCCTATTTCGATAATCACACAAGTTCGTCAAAATTGAAAAACCCTAAGCCTTTCGTTTCATATATTTTCAATATAATCATCTCCCTTGATGTGTTATGTGCTATACACTAATATAACTTACTAATGTAACTGACAAGTTTATGAATTCAAGCACAATTTATATGAAATTAGTAATATAATATGAAAATTTGCGAAAAAAATTGTGAAGAAAATATTCTGAATATTTATGTACGAGTATATTGTACTGTAATATAACTAAATGCTCCGATGACACTTCACACTTCATATCAAATGTTGTTAAAAATATTTAAACAAAATTTAAATGAAATAAAAATGTTTAACTTAATATTAATATCACACGAATGTAGAGTGTAAACATGTGCTGAAAATCTGAATAAAATTTTATAATCTCAGTACATTTATGAAGTTTGCATGACTAAGTCTCTCTTCCTCCCTCTCCCTCTTCATCAACACGCCACTTTAAATCATCTACCTATCTGAGCACTTTTTGTGTTTGTTAATTTCCAAGTGGAAATCAATTGATGAACTTCCGGTTGGTTAAGAAGTGATTGACTGATAATCGATTATTTCACCTGATTGACAACGTTCGCTATTTAAACATTTTTCGAATTCATTTTTCAGTTATCAAAATAGAACAAAAATACCTTTTCACTCAGTTTAAAATACGAGTTTAAAAAAGCAGGAATTTTCAGGTTTTTGTGGTTTTTGTAGATAAAACCAAGTGAATAGCTACATGTAGATGTGCGCCAGATGCAGCATGCGAGTTGGTAAGTATGTTGCCGTATGCCACAAAGTGTGAGCAAACTGCTCAACAAAATGGTTCCGCACCGAACTGTTTGCGGAAGTGATGAAGTAAAACACAAAACAAGAAGTGTTTGAATTTTAATATAAATATTTGTTTTGCATTACATCAGTTGTCGAGGGGATGCATGACCTTCGCTAAGGTGATTTTAGAACAACGGAGCAACAAAGACAGAAGTGCTCTTGCTCACTTATTACCGCTACGAAGTTGAGGAAGGCTTGGTGTGATATGGTGTCGATTGCAAATTCATCAGTTCGTTGCGTATACTAAAATTTAAATGTTTAGCCGTAGAGTGAATCAGCTTTATTAAAGATCGAATTGTATTTCCTTTTGAAAAGGCTCTGCAGTCGCCTTAGATATTCTTGTAAGATATTCCAGTTACTCGTATTATGGCGCAAATATTTTGTTGACAGAATAGACACGAGATAGATACTCTACGAATGATATTATGTAGTTTGCGCTATTAATAATATTTGAAGTTAGAACTTCTTTCATCCACCTCTGTGGTAGTGGATGAAATACGAGTCTAAGTCGCTGCGGCTCTAGTGATATGCAGAGCAGTCAAAAAGTAACTTTTTGCTGCGATTCTTGAAGCAAAGGAATCAAAGGAAGTACGGATCACTTCTTTGAAAGTGATTTTGATGAAGCAATTATTGCAAATGGAGTGTGCTACGATCGAATGTACATAAAATTTTGTGGACTGAACTTAAATCTGATTTTTATTTTTAACTGGACTGTCAATAATCCTCAGGCAATCGTATATATTGTATTCTAACATCCAACTGTCCTTTTTGGAAAACAATATTTATATATTAATTATTATATAATATTTTTATATTAAAATTATTTTTATTTGGATCATAATTACATATTTTTTTTTCAAATGAGTATATGTATTTGTAAATTGTGGAAAACTATTTAACACCGACTGAAAACACAATAGATTGGCGTTTTATGACGCACTATTTCCCTTTCCTTTTTAATAATATCACCATCAACTGAACTGAACGATCTAGGTCATTTCCATATCATTTCCAATATAATTAAATAATATCCAATAACATTTGCAGTTTTATATGTGGGCGACAGCAAAGCTTCATTGAATCAATTTCATCATTACATTTCAATGAGATATTTAAGATTTAAATTAAGAACAAAATTTTTTTTTGTTTTCTTGCATATTATAATATAAATTGTTCTGTTTTCAAATGTGTACTTGCGTTTGAAATACGTCAGTGACCTTTTACAATTAAATTCAATACCATTTGTATGGTTCATATGACTTAATATTGAAACTAGATACTTAGTTACACAAATGCATAAGCAAACAATCTGGAGAAGTATAGGATCGGTAGTGTACTTCACGTAAGCGCATACGCATATTTGCTCTCATTGCTCACACGCATAAGTGTGCCGTGCACTCGAACCGATATCAAAACTGATTTATGCTGAACTGCTAAGTTCCATCTGCTTTTCCTATAAAATTTCATACAATGTTACATTTCTCTGCCATTACTAATTGATGAGTGCATACTTGAGATTCCGTTCCATTTGCATTATTAAGAGTTTTGGTATTCATCAAAGCTGACGGCACACATGTGCGTAGCCGTTGTGCAGCGCGCACGACTCCTGAATTCTGATTGATTTAATTTGTCTTGAGTGGTGTCGGGCTGCATCGCACGGTGTTTTTTATTTTTGGAATATTTATTTTTTATGACACTCACTATTGAAGTAGCAGCGGCTTTTTCATTTTTTCATTTGATTTTTGTGTTTTTCTGTTTTTGTATTTCCTATTTTTTGTTATGTATTTATTTAATTAAAAATGTAAAAATAAAGCATTAAGGACGTTCTGACGGTGCGACAAGAGACACGCTTTGCCACTGCGAAATCAAGCAATTTCTACGTGCGGCGTCAGTACGCACAGATAACGCCGCATACTAGACATATGTATGTACATGGATATGTGTAAATGCATGTGTACGCACGTGTATCATGTTAATTTCGGTACTAAATAGTGCTCCGCCTGCTTGCCTTACGACTGAAATCACAGATAAAATATTTATAGGCATTTTGTAAATTTAAATTTTAAATTTTAAATCAATCCGAAATATTTACCAGAAATAAAAATATTTGTTGTTTTTTGATTTTTTAAATTGCGTTAGTCATATTTTTATAGCCACATTAGTTTAATCTCTTAAATTAATAATTATTTTGCTAGCAGACAGCATATCTATGAAAATCGTAAATTTATAATCCAGAATTCATTCAGATTATTGCTTTGAAAGATTTTTATCCACAACTGGAGCACTTCCGTTCTGAGCCCGCTGTAGATTATACACCGCAGTGGCAACAAAAAACTTGTATAAAGGATCTTTGCGGGAATGAAATTCATAAGTTTTTTCTAGGCATGGTTACGAAATTCTCCGCAATGAAAATAAAATAAGAAAACGAATTGAATTCGCTACACAATGACGAAGCATTCTAAAAGTAATAGTAAAATAATGGTATGGTGGCATTCATAAGAATCATTGCATACGGACGGTCGTGTGTCCGTTTTTTAGTTTTGAATTGTTATTTTTATTCAAAATGTTGTTTTGATAATATCAAAATTTTGTCTTTATATTAATGGCCTATAACGATATTGTGGTACAAAGCAAAAACAAAACTGACTGAAAGGCGCTTCGTTCGGCGTTAGAAATTCATTTCGTGGAAAAATAGAAAGCGAAATTGCATTCATTAAATGCCTACGGAGAGATTTATTCAGATTTCTAAATTTTTCAAAAATCCTTAATTGCAAAAAATATTTAGCTATGCAACTCTTATAAAATATTAATCGCAACTCCATGTATTACATGACCGAATTACGTTATTGTGACCTCATTTGTGGAAAATTCTTCGAAATAATTGAATTTTTTTTATCAAGAAATCACGGATTTGTGGAAATTTGTCATACGAGTAGATTGTCGCTCAATGTACAAAATCAGTATTTCAAAAAAAAAAAATTTTTTACTTTTCACATTTTGATGCAATGGAAATGAACGGAAAAGCTGATTTCTGTTCCTTTGTTGCGCAAAATGAACACGAAATTTATGATTTTCTGTAAACAAAGAGAATAAATACTGTACAATATATAAAATAATACATATAAAATGTTTTTAGGCTATGTATGTTATGTATGTTATGTATGTATAATTTATAGTATAACAGCTAGTTTTCCGTTTTCTTTACATAGAAAAAATACATAGAGTTCGAAGCTAAACGAAACAAAACAATGAATTCATCTTCAAATAAAAGTATGTATAATAATAACCTTTTATTGTAAAACAAATAATATTCAAATCGTTTATAATCTTTTAACATGATTGAGGTGTTCGCAATATCAATTAAAAAAACCAAATTTTTAAAACAATATAATTTAATTCAATTCAAAGAAATATATTTTTTATTTTTTGCCATTGTGCTAATCCATTCATTTGATTGAATATTAAATAAAAACTGTAATAAAGTTAAATTCCAACAGCGAACATTTATTTACATATAGCTATGTTTAATGGGTGTGCGTCTTCCACATGTATGGTTATAAGGCTATACGATATCCCTGCATTATGTACACTGTTTTTGGTGTTCTTTCTGCTGGCTCAGAATGGATTCATTGTGTTGTCATATAATCTCTGTAAGCATTACGCGTATCCTTTTTGTTGTTGTTCGCAGAATGACAGAATTATGATGAGCTAATGCTCCTAATGACCTATTTTTGTTGTCAGCATTTATATATGAGCCGTACAAAAATAGAAAATTTAATAAAGGTGACAGTAAAATCAACCGAACATTAAACCATTCCAGCCAAACAATAAATCCAGTTTACGCACCCTCGGCAATGACGTCTAAAAATAATGTCCCTCTTATCCTATTAGGAATATTGGAAAATATTGATGTGCACATATTGTATATTGTATTTGTTTTGTTTTACTATGGATGCTGTTGCTGTTTTGGGTTTTGTCTTTTACTCATAAGGCAAAAGTAATCATTTGGTTCATCAATTTTGAGCAGCGGGCATCCCCTTGAATTTTGTCTCAGACTTAAAAGCAAAATGCTATTAACAATATATAATTTGTATCATAGACCTAATGACTAAATGAAGCAGAGCAACTGAACTGATGGATGAAGTTGTTATGGAACATTAGTTAAAAACATGGATGACACATAGCACCAAATTCACAACAGACAACACATAACACGTAACAAACACAACAAACAGCGCCTGCCCGCTCACCCCTACACCACCAAAAGTACAGCAATTTTGCTACAACACAACAGCAACAACAACAACAACAGCAGCAAGAACAACAGAAATATTGTGGCTGTGTGCGTTTAAAATTTGTGTTTATATTTGCTGAGTCTGTTTGTACCTTCCATAGAAGCACATGAACGACTGACTTCCGCGCCTTACCATTAGCCACATTGGCTCTTTTTTCACTTTAGGCATGAGACCGTAAAATACTTCCCCAATGCCCTCGACAAACAAGATGACAACTAAATTCCCTGAAACCGCACATGTAAAACAAGAAAACACAAGGAAACCACATAAAATCGTATAAAACTAACCGCGCCACACGTGCTGTACAGACTTATTATGAAACAGGAACAAGAAAAAACGACATGGAGTTCGCTGCTCTAAGCAGCAACAACAAATGCGTCTCAGTTTTCGTGTGACGGCATTACACACATAGCGGAAAGTAAAGCTAAACTATATGTCGTCTTGATTTAATAGCGCCTTCCGCCCCTCACCAGACACTCACGCATGTACTTGCATTTACAAAACACGCACACCCAATCCTCTGCGGTGGCGCTTATGGCATGTAGCTTAGTTCGCGTATCATTTGTATTTGACACAGTTAGAGGTGGTTTTTCCTTTTCCCACACCTAACTCCCCCATGTTTATACTATGGTTATGCCCATGGGTCTGATTTTTTTCATATTGCATCAATTGGGATGCGTTTAAATGAGTTTGCAAAGATTGAGCAGGATATCTTAGTTATCAACCTGTTGTGCATTGCAACAAATATTTGTTTTATTGATTTAATACATCATTAAGTAAACATTTTACGAGTAAATTTTAATGAAAAACATAGTTCGTTACATTATTACGAATTCCTATGATGAGAATTTATAGTAAGTTTCAAATTTGTTTACTTCTCCGTATTTTTGTAAAGTTTGAAAGCTCAAAATGGACCAAAAATGAAACAATTTGTAATGTTTCATTTAAATTAAGGGTAATTCTTTTCATTTGTATGTGCGTATGTATATACATAC